>JAVSCE010000514.1:0-22277 GCA_032199065.1 Smutsia gigantea | reverse complement strand
CCCAGAAGTCTCATTTTCAAGGTGTCAAATCACTACACAGAAGAAATGGCAAAATTGAAGTATGCCAGGAAGTTGAATGTAATGTACATTACAGTGTAATATATGTTAATATTTTACATTTCAATGAAGAGTACATTTATCTGGAGAATTTTTTTGAGTTCCCATAAATATTGTCCAGGGAATTTAATACAAGCCTAGTGGCCAAAAGGAGAAAAGCAGAAGACTTAACAGTCAAGAGAAAATGGAAAATTTTAGTGTTTTATTCTCTCCCTGTGTTACACATGCCATACACTGAGGAAATCAAAGGAAAATACTGTTATATATATAACTTTAAAAAATTACTCTGTAAGTGTGAATACATGGCTGTGTCTGTTATAACGCATATATTAAATTAGCATGTCATTTGAAGGAAGGATGTCACCCAACCCTAAAATAATGTTATAACTCATTCGTGTCCTAAGAATATGGGCCACTAAAGGAAATCATCTAATGTAATTCAGACAATGGTACTTACTCATAACAATAAATTTAACAGTTACTAAAGCAACAGGGAAGTCAGTCATTATGTCAGTGGGGTATTCTAGTACACCTGTCTTAAAGATTAACTAAATTAAGACTTTAAATATTGTTTTGAATATTCAGTAAGATTTCATGTGTAAAGTGAGAAGAAGGCAGAACCTGCTAACTTTTCCTAAATTTAATGACTAATTTCTGAAAACTATAATCAGAGTTCATTGCTTCTTTTTAAAGATACGAATAAGAGTAATAATTAAGGATTTGGCTCTTTAATTTAAATATAGTACTCTTAAAAGACACAACTACAAAATTTTTCCTACATTACTTTCAACACAATAAGGCAAACTGATAGTCACTGCCATTGTTTATTACACAAAAACATGGGTTGAGTTATTCCTGTTTCTTAACTGCTATATAAACGCCATTTACAATATTGTAATAGAAATATTTTGAATGCCCAAAGACTTGGTCTCCACATGAACACTGACTCAGATTGCCAGAAATCATACAGGGAGGGAACACTTATTACTATAGGCTTGTAAAAGAAGTTAGCATATCCTTACTCCAGAGCTGGGTTTTACCACTTTCTACCTGGACCACATACATAGTTACTTTACCTCTTCTTGTTTTGATTTCCTCATTTGCAAAATGAGAATAATCAGAGTTACTACCTCAGGTTGCTCAGAGTTACCTGAGTTTCTTATTTATAAGAATAAATTTGTACTACACAAAAAGCTACAAACTGTGTTTGACACACAGTAGGCAATTTATACTTGTCAGTTACTTCCTTTTTTCCAATTCCAACAAGCATTAGGCAGTTCTAGAAAAGATATTAAACACCTTCCCCCTTCCTTGCCCCAGGGTATTTATCTTCCTTTCCAGCTGTCTATATACTTAGAGCTCCAGAGCATGAAGTTCAGACCAGCTAAGTAGGCACCTTATTACCATTGTATTAATGTTCCCTTTTAGTTAGGTATTTTAGTGATGTTTTATGGACTAAATTTATATAGAAAAAATTTGTTCAATTCTCTATTTCCCATAGGATCTAGGAGAGTTACATATATTCAATGAACATTAAATATATACTTGAAATTAAGTGAAACCATATCCATAGCTGAAGAGTACAAGGTATTTATTTTGAGAAACTTAACATGCTTTTTACTGATAAAACTAATAATACAAGGAGTTTTCTATGTCATCTAAGTTTGAAACAAAAGTGAAGTTCAGGTCAATGTTTTGCATCAAGGCAGCTAAAGGAAACTTTTCACCAGCATGTGATGCCTGCCATCTCCAGCTCACTCAAATGGGGCAACTGATGACATGACTCCTTGGTAACTGCTCTTGCCAAGTTTATATATAACCTCCACATCGGGAAAGCACTGGTCACGTCCCTGTCCTCCACTCAAATTGAACATAACTGACCACTCCATGGTTCTTGAAACCACTTTCCTCTCATGGCCGTCAACATCCACTTGTCTCACTGCAGACCGATTCTCAGTCTTTCCAGGTGCTTCTGGGCTCCACCCCAGGGCTGCTCCTGCACCCACCTGTTACATCCTCTCTGAGCCATCTCATGTAGCTTCATTTTCAAGCTGCCTACTAATCCCTTTAACATCTAACTCTGCGAAGAGGGGAACTATAACCAGCAGATGAAATATTTAACAAATATCTGGAAAACCTATGGGTTTGTGTTGAGAAATTAAATACTGAGAAGGATAACCTAGTTCAGAATATGTTCAGGTTGCAGTGGAGGTAGGGAGGATCTGCTTCTGGAATCCACTAATGCGTGGTGGATAGAAAGCCAGCTACAATCCTCATCACACATGATAGTGCTCCAATGCCCAGAATTGTGGAACTAAGAGATGGCAGTAGACATAGAGTTTTTAAAAACATGTAGGCTAATAGAGAAGAAGGTACTACGGTAGGTAAAAGTGGTGATGCCTAGAGTAGCAGGACAGGGCCAGGTGGCAGGGGGAAGCTGTTTCCTCTGTTAGGACATTGGGTATTATTTGATATATTTTTTTTAATGATATGGATTATTAATTTAATATATATTTTCATATGTATATGGAAAGCCAGTTAATGCAAGTATAATACTCTTTGAAGATGCTGCCTCCTTAAGATCCCCACTCCCTACACATCCCTATAAAATTATTATATTATTATTAAGAAGCTGGGTTGATAATTCTGTGTCCTTAAAAGTGACTGTTTTTCTACAGCAGAAAACTTATCCTTTGAATTTACCCTCCATTCTCCCAAAATTAAATTTAACTAAATGTATAGGGAATTTTTTTTTACTTTTATGACTATCATTGTTTTCTGCTATTTAAGTAGTCTCAATTAATTAGATGTATTTTTTCTTTTCATGTGCTTAGTGATCTTTGTATGTACACCTCTATTTCAAGTACATCTCAGAATGGATAAGAGGTAAATGTGTATGTTCAGTTAACCAACCACCTGGACCCCAAAGTGCCTATATTTTTGCTTGTCTATAGAGCAATCATTATTAACCAATATATTTGGAACATTCTGTATATCATATCATATTGGAAATTTGTGTTACCACATACAAATACAATTTTTTAAAAATCTACTTTTTTGGTCTGAATTTACCAACATTTTCCAGTGTATTAGTGTTCTATTGTTGCAGTAACAATACCACATACCATAAACTTAGTGGCTCAAAAGAATACAACTTTATTATCTTATAGTTCTACAGGCAAGAAGCTCAACACAGTTCTCACTGGATTAAATCAAGGCGTCAGCAGGGTTGTACTCCCTTCTGGAAGCTAAAGAGAGAAATCTGCTTTGATGCCTTTTTCTGTTTCTACAGGCTGTCTGCATATTTTAGCTGGGGGCGGTAGACGGTAGGGGGTGGCTGGGTGGAGGTGGAAGGTAGGGGTGAGGATGTGGGGGGCCATACCTATATATTCAAAGTCAGTAACGCTGTGTCTCTCTGACTATTCTTCTGTAGTAACATCTTCCTCTCTTCGGAACTCAGCCAGGAAAGGTTCTCTGATTTTTAAGGGCCTTTGTGATCAGGCTGGGTCCACCTGGATATTCCAGGATGGTTTCCTCATCACAAGGTCCTTAACTTTAATCACATCTGCAAAGTGCCAAGAAAAGCAGCATACTCACAGTTCCCAGGGACGAGAAGGATACAGACATCTTTGGGAGGCCATTGTTTTGCCACCCACACCCAGTACTATCGAAGCAGTCTTAACAATGGATATGTTGTATGATCTAAGGACTTTATTTCCTGAGTTAACTGCCTATAATATATAATGAATTGTGATTTTTTATAGAAAATAAAATATTGTGGGTAAAATGGCAACATTTCCAGAATCTCTCGCCTGGCTTTAGTGCATCTCCATACAACAGGTGTTTCCAAGCAGGGGAGAGTAATCCATCTCCATATCAATCGGTAATTAAAAGGGGGAACAGGGCTTATCTGCACCAGAAAGGTTGGGTGGAGCCTCTTCTTCAGCTGTAAAGGGAGAGACACGGAGAGCAGAAGTGGACTGCTTATAAGAAATAAATGGGTTTCTCTCCCACTTTATTCCTCCCTTTGACTGATTTTGATTTCAAAGGTATATTGTCCCGGGATATTTCCCCCACCCCCAAGAGTTACAAATATATGCTAAGAAATAACACTGAGGGAAATCTATCCTTCAGAAATATTTGTTAACGAAGAATGAATGTAAATACTAGCTCAACTGCATAATGCATCTATTTACAAAGTATTTTTATGTGTTATCTCAAGCAAAACTACATTCTCATGTGAATTATTGTATATCCATTCATAGGCAAGGAAACAGGCAAAGGTTATGTAACACATATAATCATACAATTATTAGATTTTAATATTTTGGTGCCATTAAGAAGTGGCAGAATGCAGGCTAGACCTAGAATCCAGGTATGCTAACTCTAAGCCAATCATACATGCTCACAGGCACACACACGCACCTCATAAAATATTTTTTAAATGTTATGGAATCATATGGAATTAGAAGTAAGAAAAAGTCAAATGCAAACTCATGAAGTAAAATGAATCCAACAGCATGAACTATGAAAGATGGTTATTATGACAGGACAAATTTTAGACTTGCCAATCTCAAAATAATCCTGTTAAATCAAGTCATATGTAATACAGTATACTTTTATTCTTAGAAGCCTTCATATTTGATTGCTGCAGTGGGCTGAACATAGAAATAGAATGGTCAGATCTTTCCCTGCTAAAATATGTCAGCCTCTATCTTCTCATATAAATCACAATTATCATTATTTTAACAAAAACCTGTCATACTTGTAGTAAAGAATGAAACTACGATTGTAAATTATCAAGTCGCAGGCCACTGTGACTTATGACTTTGCGAAGCAGTCATTAATCAAATTCTACATTTTAAAGTATCAACAAGATCAAATTCTTGCTTTTGTGATGATCTTTGCTGAACCTTTCAATGACTGTCTCTGTAACCTTAGCACTGATTGGTACAAAGCAGATAAGATATGAGATGAATAGAAATAGGAATTCTAACTATTTCTTCACCTGGAGCCCAGATGTGTAGGTGTTTGTGTGATTTTTTTTTTCCTGACTAAAGATTCTATAGTTTCCATCTTATTATCAAAGTAGTGTGAGACACAGAAAATTAAGATTCATCCTATGCTGATTTGAAAGTTGCAGAGGCCAACATTAAAATCATTTTTTTTTAATTGGTACAAATATTTTCTCTTGAGGATTAACTATACACAGAACATATTTATAAAATATCTGCCTCAAGATCAGTCCTTTAGTACAATTATATATCTCAATGGTAACTTCCTGAGAGATTTAGTATTAACCACAAAAGCTTTCATTTTATTTTTTATCAACTCCATTTTAATATTTTACTAGTTTTATTTCTTCAGTTTACAGTGGCACACTAATAACCATATGTAATTTTTTAAAAACTTGAAATCTCAAGTACTTTATTTTAAAAGGATAATTTGTAACCTATAGGATGTTCAGTGTGGACTCATCCTCTTCATTTCTCAAAAAATAAGCATGAAATGTCATTTTCCAAAATCTTTCCTGTATTATCTGTATTCATTGTATGTCTTCTATTCTAGTCAATATCATCATCTTACCTGCTGATGATTTTGAGCCCATAGGGACTATACTAGTTCAATCAAAGTAGGCAGCCAATCCCCCAAATTTATGGAGGAAACTGAGGTTGTCTAGCAGAAACCCAGTGAACACACAACCCTGTTCCCTTACGAACAGCTAAATAATGAAACATGTCATCTACTACCCATCTTTGGGTCATTGGCTACAACCTTTGTGTAACATCAGGTAAACCTGTGTACTTGTGCTCTGTTCAAGTTGCCATCGTCCATTTTCTTTCTGGTATCCACTCTGCTCTCTCAGCTGTCTGGCCATAATCCTCCCCATCCCTATTTCTTTTCATCATGTATGATGTCTAAGGGATGACTGCAGTGTACTTGGAATATGCTTTCTGCCACTTCTGTCCTGAATTCATAGTCACCGTCTTCTATTTGCCTGCAAAACACTAAGACAACTAGAGAACCAAGACCCACGTTCAAGCTAACCACACTATTCAACCTCACCTTCTGTCCTAACCTGCCTTACAGCCACCTACAAATATGGTGCTCACAACTTTTAGAAGTACTCCAGATTTGTTTTCTCCATTTTCCAAACTGATTATCTGCTAACATTCTGAACTACATGCATAGGCTACTAATTATTGCATTCTGATTTCATTTGTGCTAGACTGCTCTCTCCAACTAATTTAGTCACTGACATAGATGTGAGCACATAGTAAATGTCAATATTTTCATTCCCTTTTTACATTTTATTGAATATATTATTCCTAAAGATGATAGTTAAATAGTTATAGTTAAAATTTTAATAGGTATAGTTAAACTACTTTTAATAGTTACTATTAAAATTTTACAGTACAGAAATGTATATAATGACACTTCTAAATTGCTTCTTCTATTCTTCTAATTCTTAAATCCAACTTTGCTGAGGCAACAAATTGAAACAGGTGTGTGTGTACTTGGGTACACACATGCATGTGTGTGTGTGTGTGTCTGATTGGGATAAGTCTATATACTGTTTTGCAACCAGATTTTCCACTCAACAATATATATTGGGCTTCTTTTCATGGCAAACCCATATAAATCTATCACTTTATTTCTAGTGCAGAGCAATGTATTCATTGGTGCAAACCATAATTTATTTAAATAATCTGTTACTTTATATGCTTTTGGAAAAATCTACTATAATAGTAAATATATGATGATATACTGAAGTAGATAGTCCAGAAAACAGTACAGCTCATCCCTGATGTTTCCACCATTGAGTAACAGGAATGTTTTCTTGGCAAAATTTGAATGGTAACACAGTATCCAGCTTCAACGTAATGTAACAAACCTGACTACATTTTTTGGTATATGTCAATGGATTGACAAGAAAGTCAAATTGAGGATTTTCAACTCAAAGTCACCCAAGGTGCACCAAAATTGTGTTAGTTGGAGTATGGAGCTTTCTCAGTGTGTTACAGAACATCTGGGGGCATTTCTGACATTTAACTGACATGCATGACAGACCACAAAATGCCGAATGTCAGCTTACATTTTATAGTTTTAAATAGGCACCCTCTATTTCATTCTTCTTGGTTTAGTGGGGTTGAAACAAGAATACCAGAGAAAAAAGTTTTTATTTTATGTATCCTAAATGAGAATTTGAAGCTAAACTTTAGAACATACTGTTATAAAGATCAATTAAGTGTGCAAGGTAAAATTATGTTTTGAATATCATATTGAGGATCTGATGAATGATACATATTGTCTTAGGATAAGCCTCATTGAAAGTCATTAATTAGTTTTATATCCTTATGAATAAACCTTTCAAAGTTATCACAATATAAACATATCTAACCAGCCAGAAAATACAACCCATGGATACATGCCAAGGAATACTATAGATGATGAAAACTATGTTTTAAAATACAAAAATGAAGCCCTCACTTTGTAAGAGGTGACACATTTTAGAAATGTGTCAGAATCCAGGATTTCTCTCATTAAAAATAATAGTCTTCATCAATATAATCCCAGGAATGGGAAAAAATTTTATGTAACTTTAATATAGCTAAAAATAAATGTAAAGCTCTTACGTTTATATGGCAAGAGGGCAAAACAGTGCATTAGATACTGATTTGGAACATTCTGGAAAAACTAACAAAATAAAACAACTCCTAGTATTTAAGAAGCCAAATAAAATTAAGGAATCAAGCAAAAAATCAATCTGGAATTAACAAATCCAGAACTTTAAGCAGTAATTAAATAATGCCGACTTTATTATTCTATAAGAGTAGAAAAGGCACATTTAAATGCTATCAACATTTTTTTTTAATTCCAGTGGTTTTCCCATAAGTACATACGTGAGCAATAATATTAACTACCTCTTTCCTCTCCTATAGTAAAACTTTTTCTTTAGACCACCTTGTAACTATTCTCTGTGCCTACCTTGTTTATAATCTGTTTTACAAAACTTAGCTCTTACCAGTTGTTGTTTAATCACTCCCAAAGGCTCATATTAGGTCTGTTGCCCTTGGTACCAGAAGCCTTTTAGATACAGGCTGTAATCCACAAGCTAAATGAAGCAAGGTCTCTCTAAAGCTCTGAAAAGAGTTTGATTTGGTGCTATGCTGTACAATTCCAAGCTGTCAGCTCTACTACTTATTAGTTAAAAAATAACTTCAAGATACACTGGGTAGGTGTTATCTTTCCTTTCATCTCCTGTCCTCCAAATTCTCTGTGAATTTGAACACATTCCTCTACAGATTTATTTAAGAAATATAATTTCCTTCTTTTTCGTGATGAAGGTTGTTGTTTATTAACTTTCTACTTTTTTAGACAAAAGCATTAAAGCAAGCTCAAGAAATTATCCAAGGAATAGTCACCAGGCACAAGTGATGAGATGATTCATGTTATGTTTTATATAACATTTGACAAATAGTTAATACTCATTAAGAGTTCATTATTACTCATATAGTCTTCCAGTTAGTATCAACTAAGTATCTATCTCTTGGGTTATTAGGTGCTAGAGATATAAAAGACATAAATGACATGATCATAACAGATATATAATCTAGTTTGGGAGGTGCAATTAAAGAACAAAAAGATACACAAGAACACATGTAAAAAACAGAAGATAAATCATTCTGAAATGAGTGACAGGACAGAAGTAGGGTTAGTCAGAGGTTTCATGGAGTGAGTCCAATCTGCGTCTTGAGTTAAATGTTCTCTGCAGATAAATGAAAAATTGGGAAGAATGTTCTATGCAGAGCAACCAATAAGAAAAGTCACAGAAAAGAAAATTAACAATGTGATATGGATAAAGATAGTCTTGAAATTATTTGGATAAGGAAAAACAAAAGAGATATTGATAAAGGGACCCCATAAAAACAGAGGGGTCACATTTGTAGGAATGTTACATAAGCCACAGTTATAAAAATGGTGTCTCGCTTCATTTATACATGAGAAAAAAAATCAGAGACATGAGAAAAAAAATTCTTGAAGAGGAAAATAACTTGTCAAAAATTATGTTTTAGAAAGGTTATGCCAGCAACTTGTAGGCTGCATGCTCTGGGCTGAGGAAACACCAGAAGCATAGAAGTGGCAGGTGAAACTTTGGGAGCAAATGAACTCTTTCTGAGTTATTAGAGGGAAAAAAACAGGGGGCAAGGCTGAACTTGAAGGAAGCCCACAATTAGCAAGAGCCTGTACAGGAGAGAGACATAACCAGTATAGGAGGAGAAATGAGTAAGTGAAGTATATACACAAGTATGGTCTCTGGTGCACCAAGCAGTAAAGAGGTGGAGGAGAAAAGGAATTAAGGGAGGGGAAAAAGAAGACAAATCTGTTTGAAAGGAGTGTCGAAGGTAGAAAATGAAACCAAGAAGGTACTTTGAGGACAGAACTTCGTAGGATTCTTGTACTACCTTTTTGCTCACTAAAAGATTTGTCACAATCATGATTAGATCTATATTTTAGAACAATAATTCTCGCCAATAGTGTAGAGGAAAATCTTGGAGAGCAGAGGATGTTAAAGACAGGAAGACAATTTAGTAGTCACCTAGAATATTCAACATGAGAGGAGTGAACATAGGGACAGAAGAGACAATCGGGGTGTACAATCAATACGACCTAGTGGCCTCCTAGCTTTCGGACCTTTATTACCAATATATGACCCAGTGTGGGCAGACAGAAGAGAGATTACAAAATATGTTTTGGAATTGCTGAGTGTGAAGAACTTGTAGGATGTCTGATAGGTAGGTACTAATATGTATCTGGAATTTGGAATAGAGCAGCCATCGCTGTCTGTATACGGAACTATAAAGCTTAGGGTGATTCAAACATGAACATTCTGAATGTTTCTGGTGCTAATTCCCCAAATAAAGTCTGCTTCTCATCACCTGCAGAGAAGTCTAAACTCGAGACATCTCAACTGCAATTGGTTTTTACAAGAGGTACACACCCTCCATTGTATTTTAAGTTAATTCAGTTTCATTGAGAAGAACTACTATTTTCTTGAGCATGTGTAGAGATAAATTTAGTACTGTTTTTCGGATAGCAATTTTTAGAAGTATTGTAAAAAGATAAAAAGTAAATTATTAATTTAGGATTCAGATTTTATAAAACAGAAATATTCTATCAGGACAAGATTCTTAATATTAAATGCAAGAACAAAAACACATCTTTTAAAAATAGTATCATTTGTATAAAGTGGCCAAAATATTGGTCTGATATATGACAGTGATTTTAAAAATTAATTTGATACTTCTTTTTCTAGTACATATCGTATTTTCCACATGATGATTCTTCAGGAGGTTGAATAAAAACTTTTGATTGTGCAAGTGAGCAAAATTCTATCATCAGTCATTCTGTTGCTCATTTTGAGTCCATGAGAATTAGTTAATAATCATTTATTAAGGCCAAGTGATTTTTATAGGACTTACAAAAGGAGATATTAAAGTCACATTTTGTCACATAAATTTTCTTTCAGAATTTATATAAATATATTGTACTTAATATAATGTGTTTACATTTCCTTTCGTGAGCCATACAACTGGTGACACACATGGAGAACACAATTTTTACCTTAGCTCAAACTCATGTCATGATTGTATTAAAGACTGGTTAGTATCTCTAACAGATTTTCCCCATTTATCTTTTCCTGTCCCTTTATATGATATCTTCATTTTTTTTTAAATTGTGGCTGGTTTGTTTCTCAAGCCAACAATTTTGTACTTATTAGGTAGTGCTAAATGTTTTTCCTCAGTGCCTTAAACCCACACTGTCACTCCATGCTATCATTGCTTCCCCTCAATTCCAGAGAAGTCTTACAAATGTGAAATAGGAAACTTTTGTTAAGAGAGAAAGATTTTCATGGATAATGAATAAATGAATTCTGACACTGAGACCACATTCTTTAAAATAAACTCTAAAAGAATTCTCTTGACAAAGAAAATAACTGATTCTTGAAATCTCAACATCATTTCAGAAAACACTTCTTATCAGAGCAGCTCTAGATATAGTTACTGTTGTCCTAGATGCTAGTGATGATAATGAGGTCATATTAGATCTTCAGATTAATGGTGATGAGTAATTCACCCAAAGTAAGTATGAAAGAAAACAAATATATTTTTAAATGTGGGGAGATTGCATTAGGGCAATGTAAAGTTTCAGGCCCTGTAGTCATTATGTAAAAATCATGTGTTTTAAGAATACTATGCTTGTTTTCCTGTTTGGTAACACTGTAATTTCAAGTTATTTCAAGAACTTACAGAAAAAATAATTCTATTACCACTGCAGAAGACAGGCAACTGTTGACAAACAGATTAGTTATCTAAGCACTAGGGTGAGTGACGAAGCCATGTAGAGTGCTAATCTAAAGATTCTGAGGTCACAGGAATCATTCTTTATGCTTATACAAATATTTGCTTTGTCTTTAGGTCTTGCTCACTCAGGGCCTCTGTCCTTTTAAAGTAAAACTTAAAAAAAGATGCATACACATACACACATACATATATATGCCAAATATATTTTGATGGATTTATAGTTTGCATATATAGTCCACAAGTCACGAGTGTGCAGCTCCATGCTTACACGTGCTCCCTTACAGTCTCCCAGATAAAAATATGTCACTTCCACACTCCAGCATGCTCCCTGTGCTCTTACCCAGTCAAGGACCGTCTAGGTAATTACACCTTTGGCCACCATCATTAGTTTTGCCTGCCTCTGGATTTCATATAAACAGAATGCACTCTTTGGAATCTGGCTTCTTTCATGCATCATTATAATTGTGAGACTCATCCATACTGTTGCACGAACCATTTTTTCTTCATTGTTGTGGAGTATTCCCAGGATGAATATACCAATTTATTTATCCTTTCCACTGTTGGTAGGTTTTTTTCCAGTGCTATTAATTTATAAACAACACCACTATAAACATTCTTTTACACGTCATGTGTTTTGAATTGCTTGGTCTTAGGTTATGTTTAGTTAGTTTATATATAACTAAATATAATTATAATGTCTATATTATATGTCTATAAATATACAGACAGCTCCTCCAATGTATATATTAGATTCAGTAGATAATGACCAACAGCTTCCAAGAGGTGGTACCAATATGCCTTCCCCCCATTCAATATACTTTCTATTAAACATTTTAACAAAGTTAAGGTGGCTCTTTTCTCAACAAAAGGATGATTGAAATACAATAGTAATTTTAGTATACAGGATGAGGAGAAGTAAATATATAATGTAAAGTCATTAGCAACTATAATATTGGAATTTCTTGACTAAATATACTTTGAAAGAAAAGTATGATTTTAAAAAGTCTCAGAAGTGTTTTGAATAGCTCCTGCTATAAAATTATGTGAATTAATGGGTAGTAAAGGTCTGTTTTTTATGACAGGGTCCACAATAATGAAAATACACATGCATATTTAAATGCATAACTGAAATTAAATAAGCAAAGATTAGGATTTCTTGTCACTAAATGAAATATAGCAAGCATCAAATAGCTATCTTGGCACTGCTGGTCAGGTTAAAAGACATGACATACCAATTTAAATTCAAATGGACCACTGCAGCTCCACATTATATTAAGGAAGAAAAAAACTTATTCTACCATTACAGATGCAGAGAGTTCATTTTATATGTAAGGAAACTTTGTTTATTTAACTTTCTATGAATACTACTGATTTAACAACATTTCAATGCAGTAAAAAAAGAGATCATGACTTTGCTAAGAATCTAGGTCACACCACGAAATTAGGCCTACTTCTAAAGTGAAGGGAAGGAGCAAGTCTGCAATTATGGAAAACGTGGATAGACTTTTGTAGCTGCCCTGTACTAGTGATAATAATGTTAGGCTAGTACAAAGCAGCAGAATATACTACGGCAAAATATGACTGTAGGAGCTTAGCACATGCCACTGCAAAATATGCCACTTTGGCATGTTAATTATTTTGAGCTGTAGGCACTTGCAAAATAGCAATTGCAGGAAAAGGCTTTCTCTGAACTTCCCTTATCTGTCTACAGACAGCGCCTCCAAAAGGAACACAATTATCCTAACTCAACCAGGGAGGACTGACCTTTCTCACAGGAGAGGAGACTAGAAGTCAACATCACACCCAGACACACTTTGTTACAAACTACCATACCTCCCACCCATTCTTCTAAGGGCCCATTCACCTTTCTGAAAAATCACATACTGTCCCTGAAGAGGCCTACATCCCTCCCCTCTTCTCCTATTAAGATGGTATTTAAGCCTGAATTCTAAAGCCACCTCTGTGGGTCACTCTTTTTTTTTATCTCTGCTGTGTTCATGAGTTATGCAGAGTAAACTTCTGCTTATTTCCTCTGGTTCATCTGTCTTTTATTAGAAAGGTCTCAGCCAAGAACTCAGAAGGGTAAAGGAAAAATCATTTTCACCCCCCTACACTATTTAATTTTCTGATACTCCATTTCCTTTTTTTCTGCAATGTATATAGTATCTACCTAGAAGAGCATTTTGAGCATTAAATAGATGGTGATTCCAAAGAGACATGACGGCTTCCTTGTACATTTCAGTGCTTCTCAAATTATATATTAGTTACTGGAATGCTTTTAAAAGTCCCTCTGTCCAGGCTACATCTTGACCCAATCTATCAGAATCTCTAGGGGTTGGACCTAGGCACCAGTATTTTTTAAAGCTCCCAGGTGATTTCAAATTTGCAACCAAATTGTACATACTTAGAAAAAATCCATATACTAAAGGTATACAAAACATAGGACAGGAACCGTTTAGTGGGGTCTGGAAGTTGAGAAAGCGATGAAAGATCACAGTAAGAACCAGAGTGGAGTCCTTATTAGGACAAAGCAATTTGAGAGGCACAGATTATAAGAAAGGGGGTACAGCAGTGACTCCAATGACAAATTTCTGCTATCATAACTGTGACTCGCTCGGCTAGGTCTTTACAGTATCAGAAACATCTGCGTTATCTTCATGCCCAATTTGCTTTACTCCTTTTCATTTTTTAATTTAGTGTTTGACTTTCACATAATAAATGTATGCAAGGGAAAATCTATTTTGGGCTATCGAGGATCTTTTATTACAACAGATGTACAGAAATATAAGTTAAAAGATTCCTTAGATTTCATAAATTTCACCATGCTAAAATTATTAGGCCAATTTACCTTTGCAGGAAAGAACATCCATATTCCTTCCATAACACTTTGAAGATATAATGTCATCACTTAATATTTTCTACTGTATCTCTCCTGCTCTATAATGTGAAATATTTAAAATATACAATTTTTCTATAATGACCCAAGTAAGACATTACAGAATATTTTTCAAGTCTTCAACACAATAAACTTTAAAACCCATTCCTAATTTAATGAGTATATATGTTTATTCAATTTTCTAAATGAATAAGTCTCAGGCATCAAAGAAATATCAAGGAAATTATGTTAATCCCATTATTTCAAACAGTTCAAACACCTTAATTTAAAATATAAATATCTTTTGATTTTTATTCTTTTTATTGTAGAAACTGGATAATGAGTGTGTGTGATGTTACTCAATGTTCACAATACACGAATTTTTTTTTTGCAGTTTTTCATTTTATTTACCTCCAGTTTAGCAGAATTTATGATTATAACTACAAAGATAAAAAGCAGAACTAATCTATTTCCAGTGAATCTGATCATCTAATACAAATGACCCAACTGATGATACTTACTTTGTTTCTTAATGATAATTGAGGTAAATCCTTAGACTCAACTCTGCACTTTGCTGCTTAGCTTGTGCATAAATGATATGGAATGTCTTTATGTGAGCTTCCTTAAACCTCCTATAATTATGAAAGCTTTATAATCATATCAGTTTGGATATGCAGCAAGCCAGAGAAATCATGCAGCTCCTTCAACTTATACTTCTTCAAGATTAAGGAACAGTTAGACAATTTAAATCATAACCAATTAGTGAAAGAGCTGAGATTAGCACCTAGGCCTCATGATTATCAAGACCAAGAGCTTTTCATTTATTGATTTTCTGTTATACCATGGTATTTCCTTTCATGCTAGAGGTTTTTTTTTAGAAAAGATAAAACACTAATTTCAGTGTATCTGTGATATGAACTATATCAAGCAGCTAATTAAATAAATTTTATGTAACTACTACTTCTGAAAAAGTTGCCTTAATGTCATTTTCTTATAACTGAATCTTCCTTAAATTCAGTAAAGTATACTGATTGAAAGAATTATTCTAAGAATACATTTCTTTTTTAAACACTTTGCTTTCTGAAATGCATTTACTTAAAAATGTGCGGTAACACCGGCATCAACAAAAACTTGTGAGAAAGACAGAAGCAGACCCACCCCAAATCCAATTGCCTATCTGCATTTTAACCAGAGCCCTGGGAGCTTATGGTATTTGACTACTATACATGTTTTCTGGTCTTCTTCTTTCAACATTTTGGTTTCCTTATATTCTGAATGTGTCCCCCGTAAATATTTTTGCTTTCTTCTTTCATTTGACATTTTTGTCTTTGATCTAGAGTCTCTGTTCACATTGATGGAGGTCACCGACAGGTTTGGAATCGATTCTACCATCTTACCTCATGGTTTTTAATTCGTCCTGCTTTTGCTAAGCAGTATTTTTTCCTCTCCTAGGTACTAACCAAGATGTTCCGCATCCCCATCCTCATTCCATTCATTGCCCTGTTTGGGATCTATATTCTATTTCGTTTTAGTTGTTATTCTTAAGTTGTTGCTTTAATTCGGCTTATCAGAAATTTGAAAATCCGTGTTTTACTTAGTGTGTTAAGTTAATCAATGTATTTGTCCTTTTCCAGAAAATTACAATGATCTTCATAGTTATGCCTATGATTAGCCACCTCTAGACTCAAGTGCAACTGCTCTCCAGGTTTTTGCTTGTAACTTGATTTTTCCAACCCAAAAGGGATTGTATATTTTTGTTATTTCATGCAACCAACATTTGATTCGATTTTCACCCATGATTACTTGTTTATTCGCTCATGATTCTTCTGTGAAGGCTTTTCTAACAGGATGACGCTCCTTCTTCTGGAACTGCATAATTCAGAAACTTCTCTGGAGTCTACCTGTTGGTGTTGAATTCTCTCAGTTTCCATTTTTCTGAAAATATCTCTATTTTGTCCTCATTATTGAATGTTACTTTTACAGGATATAATTCTAGGTTGCAAGTACTCTTGCTTTTTAGAAAATATGATTCAGTATCTCTGTCTCCACTGTTGCCGTTAAAGAGTTAGAAGTGAATCTAATCTTCATTCCTGTGTTGTTCAACTGTATTTTCTCTCTGGCCGCCTGTACGATCTCTTTATTTCAAACACTTGGTAGTTTCACTATGTTGGATTTAAATGTGTATTGTTCTTATTTCTGCTTTTGTTTCCTGTGTGTCCCAAATCTTTCAGCTGCTTTTATCTTCCATATTGTTACTTCACTGCTTTCTATATTTTCTCCCACTGTTTATTTAGACATATGTCACAACTTATTTATCCTTCATTCCTAAATTCTCTTTAATTTTTTCATCTTTTTCTGTTCTACAATCTAGATAATTTCTTTCAGTGTTTGCCTGTATCTCAAATGTCTTCTTAATTGTGTTTGTTCTCCAGTTTTCCAGTTTAGTGAATCCATTTACTAAAAAGAATTCCAATTACTACATTTTTCATTTCCATATTTTCTATTTAGTTCTGTTTCAAATACAGCTGGCCAACTTTTATAGTTGCTTGCGGCTTTGTCATGACCTCAATTCATCTTTTTTGGTTTGTTTGTTCAAAGAGATTAGTATAAAGATAGCTTATATTCTGCATATATAACTTTACTATGCACATTCTGTGCAAACTTGATTCTGCATTTTTTAACCTTTCTCATACCAATTTGTTTTTCTATATATTTAGCATTATTTTGTTTGTTTTCCAATTCATGTTTTGGGAGTCTTTCTGTGAGAACACTTAAAATTGGGTAGTTCCTATTTTTTCCTGTGGAGGGGTTTTACATTTACTTCAGCTATACACTTTGGACACCAACTTCCCAAGAACACTTAATATTAAATTTTAGGTTTGGGGTCTCTGGAGTCATACAGTTAGTGTGAATGGCAGTCCCAATGTCCTACAAAGGAAGGCCCACGGTTAGGAATTCTCATGGAGATACTTTATTTTTATTATTTTACCTCTTCCCACAGACTGGCAGGGTTAAGAAAGCTGAGTTTTTTTCTGCTTCTCCCATTGTGGGTATAGCCCTAATTCATCTCAGTTTTATATGGGGATGATGTATGGAGGTCTTGCGAGCACACCAAGAATGCATGGAGGTAGTCTGTACCTATTTGTATTTTAAATGAATGGATGAAAACTGTTCAAAGAAAATTAATTTCCAGTATCAAATTTACCACTTCAACAAAATGTAATGTTCTTTAGAATTACTATTTCCCTTTGCTTCATTAGAGTGAGAAAGGAAGCAACAATGAACAATATTTTTTAATAAGGACAGGAAACATCAAAGGTTTTTGGAAACGTAACTGCAGAAGCATGTTATATGCAGTTAAGCATTTCAGCCTTTCTTGGTAATCTTCTTCTAAATAACTAGAAGTTCTATTTATAAATCTTATTTCTTAAAGCTGTGTTTTAAGATGGAATCAGTCCAAGAATATAAGACTTTGTGAATGTTTATGCCATGGTGATATTGGCTATACAGAAAATCCTTCCCACCGCTACCACCTACCTTTCCTCCATCTCTATGCTGCAACTTTCTCTAGAAAGATGTGGTTATTTGAAGGGAACCAGATCATCTGAGCTGTTTGACAGAGTCCAGGCCTGGAGGCAACCCCAGAAAACTGGAGGAGCCCGACCTGTTTCCCTTTGTTTCTCTTTATTTTATTTCTTGCTGTTTTTTGCATTTTTATAATAATATTTTTCTGTTTAATGGTTAGAGAATATTCTGTAAATTCTACTTTTGAAAAATTGAATTTAGATGCTGGAAGCCGACCTACTCCGCCTGCCTGATGGCGCAGCCCAGGAGGCCGATGGATGCGGGCCTCCAAAGGGGAAGCTACTCATATCTCTTCTATTGTTTAATCTGACCATCTCCCCAGTCTGAGCAGCCCTCACTAATCAGAAAAAGCCCCTAGAGAACAGACTGTTAGGAGCCGTAGAGCACTCATAAAACTCAGCTTGTGACCCTGCACATTCCCCTCAGGCCGGTGGGCTATTATCCTTGGGTTAGAAAATAGAGGAAAGTTCAGGTGAATTCAGGGTACAGGTCCCAGGCCAACTTGGCCCCCAGGAGAAACAAGAGATGGCCTACATGGGGTGTGAGTCAGGAAAGCAGGTGGAAAAATCTTAGTAGAGTTCCCTTATGAATTATTACTATAGAAATTACAGTCAGCATGGTTACACTCAAAATCAACAGAATGAGTGTTGCTTATTCTTCCATAAATAGTTTCAGGATATTATTGGAAGGAAAAAACGCCCTCACAGTAAGCCTAAATGAGAGTCCGGTCAAACAAGTCTCAAGACACAAAGCACTGTAGTGCCTTGTAGAAATTTAACCTGAGATTAGGGATCTAAAGGTATGAGAGCAACAGAAATATCTTGAAGAAAAAAACATGGTGACCTTTCATGGTTGAGAAAGCAAGAGAACATTCCAAGAATTAGATTATGCCATTAATCACTAAATGACACATGTCTTATGATGATTTTTTGTAACCAATTCCCTATATATTGCTTGAAGTTTCTGCCAATAAACAGGCCAGACCAGCTTAGCATCTTTGCTAGTGTCTGTGTCCTCACTACCTTAGCCAACGCCGTCTCACTCCCCCTTCGATACCTCACCCCAGCTGGAGCTGGACTCCGGCAGTTATTAATTACTACCATAGCCTGAGCTTTAATATGCTAGAGGGAATAAACCTTTGCGTATCCTCATTGAGTATGTAATTCATCTAACAATAAATGCTCTAGGTGACTTTTTATCTCTGAAACTTGAATCAAATATTTCTAAAATGGATAGGTGATACCTATAGGCCTAGGGATCTCTTAATATATTACAAATGGCTCTGCAGAAATACAAAGTTCACCCTGATCTCTCTTTTCCATGTCTCTGCTTCAGTGCAGAAAATGGCAAATTTCTTCAGCTCAAAGAACAACAAAATTTAGCTGGGTAAAATGCCTCCTATCACTCCATCAGTAAACGAAGTGAAGTGTCCTGAATGAAGTAAAATTCAGGTTATTGCTGGTGGTTCCTATTATCTGCATCTGTAAGATTAGTTCAGTTGGGAAAGGGGGAGAGGCAGATACCTGTAAAGTTTCTTACAAACACTTGACATTTTCCTCAGGGAACTTTTCACTTCACTGTCTGTTTGACCCTCCTGAGAGCAAGCCCATTCTAGGAAAACTACATTCCTTTGCCACAAAACCCGCAGTCATACAAGCACTGAAAAGCAGCCACCCCTGAAGCTCTCTCACCATTTAGAGAACCTTCCAATCTGCATACTAAATGATTTTATGCTAAGAACCCCTTTTCTGTACTTTTCCTTCTTAGAAGAAATGCAAGGGTATATATATCTGCTTTGAGAACCAGAAAATTGTCATTCAGTTTCTTCTTCCTTTTCTTCTTCAGTAACAAAAAAAAAAGGATCATTGTTTTTCTCTTGCACAGCAACTACTTTGTTGAAAAAGTTAAACACCTTAGCTACTAGCGGAATTTTATCAATATCCCATCCTCCAAGGAAGACAGGAAACGTGAAATAAAAGCGGGGCAGTTTCCATTAAATGTGTACTGACGTTTTCCTGTAATACTAAATTTCTCCTGAATATTCAAGATAAGCACTTTAACTCTATTTTCTAATTTTGTAAATGTATGATATATGCTCTTTAGATGCCTTACTATGAAGAATACATCTGTTCCTGTTACACAGTGCTTGCTATGAAAGGCTCCCAGAGCTGTAGAGCTCCTCTGACTGCATTCCAGGACACTCTGCCACATTGTTAATTTATGTAAGTTTCTTAGAAGTTAGCATACTGATTATACCACCTGGTGTGTGTAAGGCTTGTCTCTATTTCTGTTTGATATTCTGTTGCTACTTCAAAATTAGTAAATTATTATTGATATTATCCTCTTCTTCATTCTACTGTATTAATTATTTGCCAACTTCCTCTAGTAATCACCACTTACAAGCATTTTTATAATAATGCTAAAGGCAATTAAAAAATAACAAATGCAGTGATACACTTCTAACAACTAGCATTTTCAAAGTATCCTCACATATTATTGTTTATAATAACATTGTCAAATGAGAAGAGTGGTCATATTACCACTTTTGTTAGAAAGTAAGTACGTAATTTTCCAGAGATATATTTTATACAAGATTAAGTTTGATATTAACCTGCAAATAACTAGTTCATCCCACATAGAAATGAAATATGAGGAAGTATGAGGAACAGAGAAACTAAGATTCCCAGAAAACTACCAGTTTCTCCTGGAGTAGCTAGCTGCTTTTTCCTCTAGTGCAAAGAGAAAAAGTTTAGTTCTAAATCTGTGATGCTTGGAATTCAGAAATGTAGAAGAGTGCATCCTGCTTTCCTTTAGATGACAATAAACAAGCAGAAGTAAGATAGATAACAGGTATAGGCAGGCTGCAGTGCACATTACACAGAACTGGCAAAAATGCTTCCTGAGAGGTACAACTTGTCACATTCATGTGTAAGTATTCAAATAATACATACAATAAAGCCATAGACTAGTTGACTTCAATGTTTAAGCCATCACAATCTATATTTTCTGTGTGCACATTTTCTTTTCCTTGAAGTCTTTTACAAAAACAAAAATGGAATTGTTAATCTGTGCAATTGCTCTGGATAGAATTAGTATAATTAGCTCTCAAACTGATACTCGGCGTCTTCTATGTAAATAAATTAAACATAAGTATTTTATATATTGTCATGTCCATTCCCAGCAGGACAAACTGAAAAGGTCAAGTTTTAAAAATATTATCCTTATTATTAGGATGCTTCCTCACATTTAACTGTTTTCCTTTAATGAGCAGAGTTGATAAAAATATCATCTATATAAAAGTACACTTATAAAAAATGTGGTCAACATTTATAGCAGAGCGATGAATTAGCAATAAAATTCCTTAGTTCTTCTTTGATTTGCTTATAATCCTGCCTTGTGTTTCTGCTTATCTATGAAGTATACAGGGCCACTGAAGAGGCTCCTGTAGGGCTGCATGCATGCCTGTGGTCGAGCTCACCATCCCTGGATAGCAGAGCTACCTTCTGCTAAAGCAATAAAGAGCAGGGTTGGATCTATGCTCCTAGAATGCTGTGAAGCAAAGAACTCGTTTTATTTCATTTTGTTTATTCACTGATATATATCTTCAAAAAATTTTTTTATGATAGCAGTTAAATAAATATTTCATTGTATACCATTTTTCTTTACCAGGAGGATTAACCTGGGTACAGGGCTCTTCATTTATAGCTTTTTTTAACTCCTCTTGCATATATTCAGAACTAGAACAATAGATTCTCGGTCCTTATTGAGCAAAAAAAAAAAAAAGAAGTAAATTTATTATGTGAGCTCAAAGAATTATTGAATTATTTACATCTAGACTTATGGGTAAATTGGCATATATGAGCTGGGATACATCCACCCATTAGAAAACTCACTGAAATCCTCTCAGGCCAATCTGTGGAGGGTTATTGCCTGAATGATCTAATAGGACACTCTATTTAGGAAAATAAAGTAAACAAAATACTGAAATGGTTGATTTCTTACCTCAGGTTAAAGGTAAAAGCCATTGGAGACTTCAAGATTAAGTATAGAATTTTAGTTTCAGTACAATATTTCATGAACTCAAGTGGCTGTTTTCCTTACTGGACTTAACAAGACCCCTCTCCTTTCATGCACAGAGAAGACATGCCAGGATCTGAACTGGCAGAGAGACACAAGGTCCTAAGAAAAGAGGGTGCAGGGCCGGTGTTTCTGTATTAGCATTACTGATGTTTGTCATTGATTCAATCAAAATTCAATGGCAGAGGTACAGATTTAATAAGTGAATCCATTGTTTATCAAAAGGCTGTGATAAACACAGAGCTTCTTCTGGTAAAGATCACCTGGAAAATCCGACCAGCACATGGCAGAATGCAAGCGAAATTTGACAGTCTTCT
>JAVSCE010000513.1:0-66030 GCA_032199065.1 Smutsia gigantea | reverse complement strand
GGGCACCTAAGGCCTAGTGTCCCCTTGGGTCAGCCCACCCTACGTTCCCCTTCTGGAGGGCACTGGGAAGGTGGGAAGCTGACTCAGCAGAGGGTGGTGGGTGGTTGGAGGCAGGGCCTGACCCTGGCGTGGCAGGTGGGGTTACGGTGGGCACCCCACAGCATCTGTGCTCTGGGCTCTGAATAGGCCCTGAGGCCTTGGGCTGCTCGGAACAGCCATGCCGTGCCCCTGCCCCTGCCCAGCACCTGCTGTGTTGAGCAGGTCAGGCCTGCGGCTGGATGGTCCTGTGGGGGCTGGTCAGGCTGCCAGCCTTGTCTCTGGGTCCCCGTGGCCTCAGGCTGAGGGCTCAGATGTGTGGCGAGCATGATGCAGAGCGGGGAAGGGCCGGCCCTTGAGTTGGTGCTGGGCTGCCCAGTCCCCGGGAGGCGTGGCCTCTGGGTCTCAGCCTTCTTCAGTGAGCTGGGGGGACCCAGGGCATGCTGAGGGGGCCTGAGGCCAGTGTCCTGCATGGGGTGTGCTGCTCTTGGCTCAGAAATCTGTCTTCTGTGCAGACTGGAGGCCAGGGGCCGGCGTGGAGTGCGGTGCGGCAGGCCCTGCAGGAGGCAGTAGAACAAGAGCTCGCCACTTTGCAGCAGGCCTGGGAGCCAGACGGGGGCCGGGCCCAACCCTGTCCCCACGGGCCCCACCGGCTGGTGAGGAGTGAGGCTGGAGTGCCAGGGGAGCAAGGTGGCCTGGGCCTACAGGCTGCCGAGGTGATTGGGGCACTAAGAAGCCGGGAGGCCTACCTGGAGGCAGTGCTACGCCAGCTGCAAGGACAGTGTCAGCAAGAGTTGGCCAGGCTGGCAGGAGCCCTGCCCGGCCTCATCTGGATCACGCCGCCCAGACAGTGAGGGCCTGTGGGTGGATCCATGCCATCTCCCCTCAGCCTGGCTGGGCTCAGAGGGGCAGATTCCCAGGGCCGGTGGCCCTGCTCACTCTGGGCCTTGGACTGTCCCTTTGGGCAGAGCTTCGCCCGTTGGCCTGCAATACTGGGGGCAGGCATGGCAGTCATGACAGGCCCAGCGTGATGGCTGGGGCATTTAGGATCTAGAGGGGACTCAAAAATAAATAGTGGAGGCCTCCCTGCGGGGCTCTGTCTAGGCTGTGCAGAGGCCCAGGGGAAGAGAGCCCCAGGCAGTGGTGGCCAAGGCCAGGCGAGTCCAGGGCCGCCTGGCTGCTGGAGGGACAGGCAGAACCCTGGGGGAGGGGTCCTCACACCCTGAGCCGAGCCTGTGCCTGGTGTGTATGTGTGTGTGTGTGTGTGTGTGTGTGTGTGTGTGTAGGGTGGGGCACCGGATGGGAGCTGGGATGGGTGGGGGGCTCTGTTCCTTTCCTGGGACGGCACTCCTGGGGGGGTGGGGCAGTCACTTCGGACAGAGGGCACTTTGTTCCCAAGATTGCCGCAGGAGCTGGGCTCAGCCCTGACAAAGAGCCATCTGTGCCCGGGGATGTCCCGGAATGGCTGCCCTCCGTCCCAGTAGGCTCAGCCCCACAGCACCCTCGCTCCCTGGCAGGCACAGCCGCCTCTCTGCTGCCTGGCCATGCTCCCCTCTTCCCAGGGCAACTGAACCCCTACCTGCTGCTGGGTGGGCCAAGGGGCCACCTCCTGCTGCAGCCAGCTGAGGCCCCAGGACACTCCCAGCCACTGGGGGCCCTGGCCTGCCAGAATATTCTCTCCTTGGCTTTCCCTGCCTGCCTCGAGGTGTGCTGGAATGGCAGCTCACGCCCAGAGACACCAGCTCGTCTTGGCCTCCTTTGCCCTTGGAGGACACACCTGAGCCTCTGCACTGTCTTCAGAGAGCTTACTGGAGCAGCCAAGACCAGTGGTCCTCCCTTTCAGGAGTGTGTCCCTGACCCTTCCTTCCTGGGCCCGACTGCCCCCTGCCCCCCACCCCAGCTCCAGCTCAGGGCTCGGCGCTTCCCGCTGGGCTGTCCTCCGAATGTTTGGAGTCACCTTTGGGCACCCTGAAGCTGTCCCACTGCTGCACCCTCCTGACTGTGAGAACTGGCCCTTCTTGTCCTGGAAGCCTAAGGCTCCCTCAGGAACTTGATTTTTAGAAGCCCAAATGCAAAGTCAATGTTATGGAGCCATCACTCCTCAAATTGATCTGTCAATCAATACAACCCCAATCAAACCCCGAGTGTGCTTGCATGACTGTGCGACTAATGATGCTGAAACGTGGGGTGGAATGGGCCTGAGAGGCCGAGCCCTTGCAAAGCAGAGCATGCCTGTGGGCTCCCACGAGCAGGCTGGTCTAGGGCTGTGGTACAGATGGTGTGGGGGTGCAGTCCCAGTCTCCCCAGGCTGAGATGGGGTCAGCTGGAGCTCAGTCCTCAGGCAGGCTGCTGTCTCTGACACTCCCCTGCTCCCTCCATTTCCAGGGGTCTCCAACCCTGGTCACAGCCTCTTCTGCACCTTACAAGTTCACAGGCCTGACACCAGGGCTGAGACCTGGCCTCCCACTCCCAGGCCCTGGGACGGATGAGGGCACAGGGTAGCCCAGGCCCATGTGTGCCCTAGAGTCTAGCCTGGCCAGTGTGGGGCAGTGGGGCCTGCACTGACCAGCAAGTGTTGGTGTGAGGGTGGTGCTGTGGGTCCCCAGTTGTCTACTGAGACACAGACAAACAGCCTTGCAGGAGGTGAGGGTGGCCCACTCTGTTAGGGAGTGGCGGCTTTAAGCCAGGAAAATCAGACACCACCAAAGAGATACCTCTGTTTATTAAAGACACCATAAAGACAATGAGACAAGCCAGAGGGAAGGATTTATTTGCGACATCTAACCGTAAAGGACGGGTGCAAACAGCCATCCATCAGCACAGAGATGGAAACGAGCAAGCCCAGAGAAGGCATGCAGGAGAGGGGGCAGGAGGCCAGATGGCTGGGTGCGGGGTGCCCGGGCTCATGTGCTGCCCATGCTGGGGACTTGAGGCCGGTGCCTGGAATGCCAGATCTGCCACATTGGCTCTGGCTCTGGCTCGGCTTGGGCGACAGCAGCAGAGTGTTTGGGGCAGAACAGGGAGCGTGTGCCCAGTGGCCTACTGGGGAGCAACTAGGACCTCCTAGAATCTTGAGGAAATCATGAACACGTCGCAGAGGGCGCTGCACAGGAGACAGTCTTAAAACTGCCTTGCAGCTGAAGTGGGACTGGCGGCTAGCCCATCAGCACCACCCACACGGACCCACGCGCATCCGTGGGTGGGTGTCGGGGGGCAAACCTCAGCGCGAGCTCCATGTGCCGTGCCGTGGCCGCACTGTGCTGCCCCTGGCTCCTGACCCTGCTGCCCACTGCTGTCTCCTTCAGCTCAGGGTCTCCCCTTTGTGGTGGGCACCATTGGCCTGGGGGTATGCCTGGCTGGAGAGCTGGCCAGGTCAGGCTCGGGTTCCCCAGGCTCCCCTGCCTGCCGAGGGGTGTCCCAGCATCCCCCTCAGTCCAAAGGTAGGTAGAGGGGCCCTTCTCAGCCACTTTGGGCAGATCTGGTGCGGTGCAGTGGCCACCCTGGCCCACTTCCCCTCCTCTTGGTGTCCTCACCAGGACTGTGGCCTAGCCCTGTGTGGGGGCTCCTGTGCACACCCTCCTCATGTCCCCAGGATTCACAAGGTGCCTCCTGCAGGTCCTGGGTCAGTGAGCAGTCAGGCGCAATTCAGGTTGGCCCTAGTAGATTTGGGTCTGGGGTCTGGCTGTCTTGGGCATGGGAGGCAGCAGCTACTCTTGCAGGTTTTTTTCTTTTGGTTTGCATATATTCTTTATTTACAGTTCCCAAGGGGTTCTTTTCCTCCCCTTTCAGGGACAATTTTTTTTTTTGTGTGTGTGTGTGTGTGTTAAAAAACACCTGGTGTCAAACCGACCACCCTCACCACTTCTGAGTGGGCAGGGCAGTAGCAGTAGGCACCCTCACATGCACAGCCATCCCCACCATCCTCAGGAGCTTTCTCATCTCCCCAGACTGAAGCGGCGTCTCACTAAACACTTGACTCCCCGCCCCCGGTGCCCCCTCTTTGTTCTCTGTCCCTAAGGGTGTGACTCCTTCGGGGCCCCAAGTGAGTGGCTCCTACAGGACTGTCCTTCCGTGACCGGCTGACTTCACGCACATGACATGACATGCTCATGGTCCATCGGCGGTTGCGTGGGTTCCCTTCCTCATGGCCGAATCATACTCCACTTGTGGGTGGACCACACAGTCCTCCATGACTGCAGCCACGGGCACCTGGGCTGCCTCTGCGCTGGCTGCTGTGGACAGAGCTGCCAGGAATGTGGGGTGCTGCAGATACTCCTTTTTCGGTTGGGGCCACAGCGGTGGGTTGTTGGGCCAGACGTGCACTTGATGGAGATGTGCAGCTCCCGGAGCCCTGCGCCAGGAGTGGCAGACCAGAGGGATTATGAGGCCGTTTCCCAGGAGAGGCTTAGCAGCGGCTGTCAGCGGTCCCCCCAGTCGCTGCTTGGGGTTGGGGCACCGCCCTCAGGGTGCTCTCAGCAAGAGGTGCAGCGCGGTGAGGAGAAATACCTATGAGTTCTGTTTATTAAGGTGGAACCACTGAATAAGTGGGTTCTAATGGCTTAGCATTTCTGAAGAGGAAAACCACCCAGCATATAAACTGAGGAAGACCTTGATTTTTAAATGATGATTCCTATGAACAGGACGCTAGGTCCTGCACATCTCAAACCTTAATCTGAATAGGACGCTGATTCCTGGCCCAGGCTGACTCTGCCTGTTATCATAGCACTGCTGCCAGGCCGTCAAGCGGAGAGATGTGGGAACAAGAGCAAGGCGGCCCAACACCGTTGGACGCCCACCTGCCGCTCCGAGGGTCTGCGTGTGCACCCTCAGGAACGATTTCTCCACGTTTAAATGCAGCTTGGGTGCTTCCTGTGAAAGTCCTAAGTAGCTGGTTTATGGTGTTGCTGTTGACGTATAAGCTGTCCTTACGCGAGTCCTGCTGGTGTCTCACACTCACCCACGCTGCCACCTCCCAGCAGGTCGACAGTCGGGCCTTTCCCACCCATGTTCTTACTAGTGTCCACAATTTTTGTTCTCAGCTATTATGACCATATTCTCTCCCCATCTGCTGTATTTCTCTATATTTTAAGACAACCATAAACTTTACAAAAATTTTGATTATCTTTGCCTCCCATATCTCTTGAAGAGTCTCTGACGTGTTTGTTTTTTTCTCCAAACATATTTTCAGGTGATCCTGTTGTGACAAACCTTGTGCCCAACATTATCTACTTTCCCTCCACAGGTGAATGAAAATTTGGTTGGATATAGAATTCATAGTTACTTTTTAACAGTTCAAAAGTATTTATCTACTGCTTTCTTTCATCTTTGTTATGTTTTTCCTCTCGAGTGTTTCTGTCGTGAAATGTACAAGGACAAGGCTGAGCTCGAGCCGCCCCTGTGGGCACTCTGCCCAGCCTGTGTCCCTGCAGGTCCCGGGTGTGTCCTCCCCACGGTGGGGACCCCATGCCGGCTCCCTCCTGCTCCTGCTTGCTTCTCTGGGAGGCCTCCCGCCTGAGCCGCATCCCTGAGCGCGCAGGGCTTCCTCTTGCTTCAAGCCTTACACTCCCTGTGTATTCCTCATGGCTGCTGCCTTCCCAGCATGACGCTTGTGGGCTCACATGTGGCTGCACGTAGTTCCTCACCTTGCTGTGGTCCAGGTGCTGTGTGTCCTCATGCCCCTTGTGGCCCTGCTGTCCTGTTTGTCCTTCCTACTCTGACGCGGGGCTGTTCCTGGGTTTTAACTTCACAGGCAATGCTCTGTGACCCCTGTCGCCCTCATGCACATGTCGCTGGCACGGTCCTGGAGTACAGTTCCTGGTCGCAGAGTAGCGCGATTTGGCTCCAGCAGGCCACGCACATCTCCAGGGCGGGTGGGCTCACGCCTGACCTGCAGCACAGCACTGGGCATGGCAGGTCTCCTCGAGTCCGCTACCCGGTGGTATGCAGTGAACCTCACTGTGGCTTCCATTGCGTCTCGCTGATGGCTGGCCATGTCCACCATCTAGTTACTGACCATTTGGGAAGTGCCTGTGCAGCTTTCTTTCCCCTTGAGGTGTCTTTCCTAGTCCTTACTACGTCCTGGAGGGGCGTCTTTGGTTGCTTGTAAGTGTTGCAGGAAACAGCCCTGTCTCTGCCATCGTCTCTCTGTTGGTCATGTCTGGATGAGCAAGAGCTCTTGAATGTCACGTCATCCAACTTATCTATCTTTTCTTTTGATAGTTACTGTTATTTTGTGTTCCATTTAACATTTTTCCCACTCCAAAGTCAAAAAGATATTCTCTTACATGTTATGTTCTTCTGATAAGGCCAGATTCCTCCCTCCCTGTCTCCCCCATCCCCTTTCCCTTTCCCAGTTAGGACTCAAGTCACATGGAATTGTTTTTCTGTGTGAAGCAAGGGTCAAATCTCATCTTTTCAGAAGTCTGTGTCGTAAGTCACAGAGTTCACCCCTCACAGTGCACAGTCCTGAGTCGTGGCTCCTCCCCCAGTGAGCGGCCACGCCCCAGTCCACGTGTGGTAGTGGCCACCCTTCCCCGAGTCACCGAGCTGGCCTCTGTCCCTTCTCTGTTCCTTGAGGCTGCTTCTGCCCACCCCTGTGGGGACGCCCAGGGGCTCAGCCCTCCAGCTGTACCACAAGTCTTAATGTGAATCAGGACCACCTGCCATCCTGTTCCACTTCGGAAGTTTTTGATTCCATTTGGTCCTTTGCATTTCCACACATATTTTATAATCAGTTTGTCAGATATTAGGAAAAGCTCTTGGAATTTTGCCTGGGGCTACATGGAATCCATAGATTAGTTTGAGGAGAACTGATATGTAATTGATCTTCCAGTTTATGAACACATCTCCCCATTTAGGTGTTCAATAATTTATCTTCTTGATGCTTTATTTTTTTCTGGGTAGAGATATTATCACTCCTTTATTAGACTTACTAGATTATATAAACAGTATGTGTGTGTGTGTACACAAATTTCATTTTCTAACTCTGTTGAAAATTATAGACATGCAATTGATTTCTATATATTGACCTGTTATAAACAATCTTGTTTAACTCACTTATTAATTGCAAACATTTATCTCTAGGTTCCTTAGACTTCTCTAAGTACACAGTTATATCATCTGCAACAGCTAAAGACTGTTTTCTTTCTTTATCTCCAGTCCTTATTTGTTTCTTTTTCTTGCTCCAAGAAGCAGCCTGCCTCTCTGGAGCTTCTGGCACAATGCTGAGCCAGGACCATGGCCGCGGGCATCTGTCTGCACCTGTCCCAAAGGGAACATTTCCAATTCTTCATTACTAGGATTGCTCTTTGCGTAGGATGTCTGTACTGCATTTTATCAGATTAAAAAATTCCCTTCTGTTCTTAGTCTATGGAACTTATAAATCATGAACAGCTACTGAATGGTTTTAAATGCCTTTTCTGCATCTATTGATAGGACCATATTTTTTCATTTCATCTGTTAATGTGAAGAATTACATTTGTTGATTTTTTTAAACCTTTCGTTTAACAACTAATTTCAATTACAAGCCTGCAGAAGTAGCGCCATGCCTCGTCGTCCCCACCCACGCACCTCTGCTTCTGTCTCAGCTGGACTTCCCTGTGACCAGGGCACTTGGGGCAGGCACATTGGGGGGGTATAGGTATAGGAGTACATGGTATAGGAGGCTGCCCTGCCAGGGCCCATTCCCACCCCTTGGCCGGACAGTGTCTGCCAGGCTCCGTTCCTGTAGAGAAGCGAAGATGCCTGTGGTGCCTGCTGGCCACCATGTGGTCGAGGGGCCCTGCCGCTGTGTGAGCGCTGGCCTACAGCGGGGCTTCACACATCCCATTCTGTGGGGACACATGGCTGCCTGACAGCCCCCACCATTCCTTCCAGATACACTGGAGACACCGCTGGATGGCACGGCTGTCCCTTCCTGCCCGTGTTCATGTTGCTTGTGGACTTGGCCTGACAGACACTTCCTGCCCTTTGCTGTGGGCTTGTGTGGCCCAGGTGTGGCAGCGCTGGCCTTTGGTGGCCCCCCGCCCCTAATGTGCCTGTCCCAGGGGGCTTCTTGTCTTTGGAGCCATGGGCTCTTTGAGGCTCATCTTGTGCCTTTTTGCCCCCAAATCAGCCATTTCTCTGAGGAATTTGGAGAATGTCAGTTACAAGCAGGGTGTAGGTTTGTTCCAGGGTGCCCAGTGTTGCTGGGGGTCCCGCTGTCCAGCCTCCTCTGGAGTGCATACCCCTGTGTCTGATGTAAGTTTGCACAGAGCCCAGAGGGCTTGTCCCAGCTGCCCCCTTTCCTGTGGGACCCTGGGTGCCCAACGCCCAGTCTCCTTATCCACTCCACCTGAAGCCCCCCTCTGCCCTTCTAGGCAGGCTGCTGAGAGCTCAGCCTGACGGGAAGGACTTGGCAACAAGAAAGAAGTTCAGTTGACAAGCTGGCCCTGGACACAGACCACTTGTATGGGGCTGAATGGTGTCCCCAAATTAGGAGTCCATGTTCTAATTCCTGGAACCTGACAATGTGACCTTATTCGGAAAGATGTGATTAAATTAAGGATCTTGAGATGAGGAGATCATCCTAGATTATTGAGTGGACCTTAAATTAAGGGGTAAGCGACCTTGCAAGGGACAGACACAGGCATGAAGGAGACAGACCTACAGTGGAGAGGGGAGGTGAAGACAGCACAGCAAGGGACAGGGCCACAAGCCCTGGGACGCCTGGGTCCCCAGAGGCTGCTAAAGGCAGGACGGACCCTCCGCTGCAGCCTCCGGGGGAGCCCCGTCCTGGATTCTGGACTCCTGCCTCCAGAATGGCGGAGAACTTCTGTTGTTTTCGCCAGCCCAGCTGGTGGCAGTGGGTTATGGCTGCGCCAGGACACTCGCACAGCAGCCTCGCCCCGCGGGCACAGGTGGACGGCTCTGTCGGGCAAAGGACAGAGGGGAAGCACCTGCTGGCTTCTGAGCCAGACCAGCCTTGACTCCTGGGTCACAGCTGAGTGAGCTGGACTGGATTTGTGGGCACTTCATCAGGATTTTTGCCGGTATGTTTATGTGTGGTACTGGCCTCTGATTTCCATTTCTTGTTAAGTCCACCTCTGGTTTTGGTGTCAAAGTTAAAATAGCTTAAAAAAATGAGTTGACAATTACCTTACTTTTCTAATCTCTAAAATACCCGTGTTTTGAGTAAAATTTGATCATTTCTTCTTTAAATGTTTGGAACAATTTGCTGCTGTCTTCCAGCTTGGCACTTTCTTTGTGGGAAGGATTTGTTTTTAATGGACTCAACTTCTATTATTTATTTTATTTATTTTTTGGTATCATTGATGTACAATTAACATGATCAACATTATGGTTACTAGACTCCCCCCATTATCCAGTCCCCACCACATGCCCCATTACAGTCACTGTCCATCAGTGTAGTGAGATGCTATAGAATCACTACTTGTCTTCTCTGGGTTATACTGGCTTCCCTGTGCCCTCCCCCCACATTATGTCTGCTAATCGTAATGCCCCTTTTTCCCCCTTATCCCTCCCTTCCTACCCATCCTCCCCAATCCCTTTCCCTTTGGTAACTGTTAGTCCATTCTTGGGTTCTGTGAGTCTGCTGCTGTTTTGTTCCTTCAGTTTTTTTCTTTGTTCTTATACTCCACAGATGAGTGAAATCATTTGATGCTTGTCTTTCTCTGCCTGGCTTATTTCACTGAGCATAATACCCTCTAGCTCCATCCATGTTGTTGCAAATGGTAGGATTTGTTTTCTTCTTATGGCTGAATAATATTCCATTGTGTATATGTACCACATCTGCTTTATCCATTCATCTACTGATGGACCCTTAGGTTGCTTCCATTTCTTGGCTATTGTAAATAGTGCTGCGATAAACATAGGGGTGCATATGTCTTTTTCAAACTGGGCTCCTCTTAAATTCCTAAGAGTGGGATTCCTGGGTCAAATGGTATTTCTATTTGAGTTTTTTGAGGAACCTCCATACTGCTTTCCACAATGTCGAACTAATTTACATTCCCACCAGCAGTGTAGGAGGGTTCCCCTTTTTCCAAGTTCTTTTATTATTGCAATACTATTCCAATTTTCTGTTTCTTCTTGGTAAGTTGTGTTTGTAAAGAAGTTTGTCTTCAACAATTTTGAACGGTTGCTTATACAGTTCTAAATATCCTTTAATGTCTTTCTAATGTTGGCCAAGGCTGCAGGGATGGATGTCCTGTTCGTTACCACTGGTACTGGATATTTGCACCTTCTGTCTTCTGATGTCGATCAGTTTTCCCAAGGGTTTTCGAAGATATTAGTCATTTCATAAAACTAGCTGCTGGCTTTGTAGATCTTCTCTGTCATATTTAAAAACATCCCGTTAACTTTTGCCCTTTTCCATTCCCTGGATTTATTTTGCTTTTCTGTTTTTAATTTACGGAGCTGGGTGCTTACTTGTGATGTTTATCATGTGTCCCTTCCTAACATACGCATTCAAAGCTCCCTGTTTCCTTCCCAGCCCTGCTGTACTGAATTCTGCAGGTTTTGATGTATGCCATTACCATCCACTTCAAAATGTCTACAAGCATGGTGATTTCTTCTTTGATCCATGGGCCCCTGGGACGTCTTTCTTAACTCAGGACCATGTGCTTTTGTCTGGTTGCCTTTTTGTGACAGTGGAATTGTGTAGTGATAGGAGAACATAATCTGTGACCTTGTTCCCTTGACGTTTCTGAGATTTGCTTTTTGGATCAGTTTATGGTCAGTTCCTGTGACCATTCAGTGCCCTTGAAAAGAGTGCACGTCTGCAGTTGCCCCGTGCTCTGTGTGCTGGTGGGGCTGGGGCTGTTCTGCCCTCACAGACAGCAGGACCCCTGTGGTCTGATGTGGCGTGCCTGTTCCTTCTGTCTCAGCTTCTGCTTTCTGACCCTCCTGTTATATCACATATTTAGAAACTCTGTGTACCTGTGTGCATGGATGGCTATAGCTTCCAAGTGGGCTGACATTGTATCATGTGGACTTGCCCTCTTTACTCCTTAGACTCTTTTTGCCCAGAAGGCCCCTTGATTATTGTCTGTCACAGGCTTTCTTTTTGAGTTTGCATGCTGTCTTCTCTTCTAGTCTCTTATTTTCAACCTGTGTGCTTATTTTAAATGTGTTTTGTAGGAACTGAACATATCTGTCTTATGATTGGCTCTTCCAGTCCACTTGCATTTATAGAAACTGCTGGTATATTTGGATATGAAGCTACCATCTTACTTGGAAACGTGTGTGCCCGTGACCTCCAACATTCATGGCCTCAGCCATTTTAATAGGTGTGGAGACGTATCTCGTCACTTTAAATCTGCATTTTCTTAATGTTGAACATCTCCTCATGTGCTGATTCGTCATCCATATATCTTCTTTGGTGAAGTGTCTGCTCAAAGAGTTTTGATTTTTAAGAGTTAAAAAAACCCATATTCTGCGTACAAGTCTTTTGTCTGATATGTGATTTACAAATATGTTCTTCCAGTCTATAACTTGTCTTTCCATCTCTTAACAGTGGCTTTTACAGAGCAAAAGTCTTAACATTTAATTTATTTTAATTGGATTAAATCTGTAGGTCATTCTGGGGGACAGCTGGCATCGTGATCATGCAGGACCTTTTTGGGAGCACAGCATGTCCCTCCATTTATTCAGACCCTCTCTGATTTCTTTCATCAGTATTTTGTGGTTTTTGGCATACAAATCCTGTACCTGTTTTGTTAGATTTTTATTGGAGTAGTAATTTATTGGAGGGGCCAGTATAGCTCACTGCTTTAAAAAACTTGGTTTTCAATTGTCTCTTATATATAGAAACAGGATTGAATTTGTTTTGACCTTGCATCCTGCCACCTTGCTAAACTCACTTACTAGTTAGTATTCAGTCTTTTTTTTAGTAGAACTTTGGGATTTTTACATAGGCTTCTATGTCATCTATGAATAGAGACAGTTTTATTTCTTCCTTTCTAACCTGTGTGCCTTTTATTTCTTTTTCTTATTTTATTGCATTGTCTAGGACTGTGGATCCAGGACACATCTTCGCTTTGTTCCTGATCTTAGGGCAAAACATCCAGTCCTTCAGCATTAAGTATCAGGTTAGCTGTAGGTTTTCCTTTGTTTTATTGTTGCTTTCTGTACGCATCCCTTATTAGATTAAGTAAATGCCCTTCTATTTCCTGTTTTCTGAGAGTATTTATGGTGAATGGATGTTGCATTCTATCAAATGCTTTCTCTGCATCCACTGAGATATCACATGGTTCCCTCTTTAGACTGTTAATTTCGTGAATCACGCTGATTTATTTTCACATATTGAACTAGACTTGCATTCCTGGGATGCCATCCATGTGGTGTGGCACTTATTCCTTTAAAAAAAATATTGCTTAATTCTATTTGCTAATATTTTGTTGAGGGTTTTTGTATCTTCTTGGCATTGGTGGCTTTTCATTTTCTTTTCTCCTGTGGGTTGGACTTTCTTGGCTTTTTATATGAAGAGTAATTTCAGATTGTATCCTGCACAAACATTGTTTTATGAGAGTCTGTTCTTGTTTCAGGGTGCAGCCAGCTCATCTGGGTTTGGCTGCAGGTTCCAAATGGACTTCTGTCTCTGGGCTGTGGATGTAGTATCAGTCCTGCTCTCAGGGCCTCTGCGTGCTATTTGGGCCCGTCCTGTGTGAGCAGCGCTGGGCCTTGTGTGGGACTGAGGGCCGGTCGTTCCTGCAGTTCATTGCTGTCTTGGTGTACTAATTAGGATCAGACCCGTTGCACACACAGCTTCTGGTTGAGCCCAGAAGTCACCAACAACTACATGGGGCTGCTTTCTGGAGCTCTCCCTCCTCTCCGTGACTTTCTGGCTCCCCAGAGTCCTCTGGCAGAAGTCTGGGGTGTTAGTCACTCCACTTGCCTGAAGGCTCCTGGTGACTGGGCCTGCATCTGGGGACAGAGAGAGCAGGGCTCCCTACCTCCCCTCAAGCAAGAGGGGCCCACCCTCTGGGAACCACATCTCTTCCGACCAGAGAGGAAGCTCTTGTCCCTAAAAAGGTGCCTGTGAACTCTTGCCCCAACTGCTGTTTGTGGGTGGGATTGCCCAGGGGCTGGGCATGAGAGAAAACCACCCCTGCCCCCGAAGCCCAGTGAACACAACCACCCGTACCCCTACCCCTCTGCCCAGGGATCTCCCAATCTCAGTGAGCATTAGGATATTCCTTTCCTTCCTGCTCCCTGAGCTGGAACTAGAGGGCTTCCCTGCAGCTCTCTTTCTGTGCATGTCCTCCGCCTCCCCACCATCCCCCATTTCTGGCTTTCAAGCTTGGTTGAGTCCAGGCCAGGGGGATAGTGGAGGAAGGCCCCAAACTCACCTCTAGCCTGGTGGCGCTTCGGATTCTGGCTTTGCCCCAGTGTGCCCATCACTGTTTGCTTTCCAGAGTCCTCGGATGCTTCATACAGTGTCTGTAAACTTCAGGCACCAGGACGATTCACCGTGAACATGGGCACGCGTCCCTCCAGAACAGCAGTCATCTCCTGTGCGCAGCGGAGACTCTGCGGTGGTCCAACCACCATCTTCCTGTGGTACGTATTTGCGTGATTTATCTTTTCCCATCCATATGGTCTATTTTTATGTGTCTCTTGTAAACAGTATCTATTTTGACATTTGAAAAAATCAGACTATCTGATTGGTCTTTAAATGGGGACATTGAGTCCTTTACATGTAATGTAATTACTGATATATTAATGTTTAAACCTTTCAGCTTTAAAAATCTGATTTTTCCAGCAGTGGCTCTATTTCCCCCCTCTCTTTTCTTGTCTTTTGGGTTGATTCATTGTTTTCTTTCCACATGTCGGTAAGTTAGGCATTGTCTGTATCCCTTCAGCGCTTCAGCTGGAAGTGACAAGGTGCTTCCTTAACTTACCAGAGTTAATCGACATCTTTCTGTTTCCCTCTTGCTTTATAATGCTGTTACTGGTTCATATTTTAATTTCATGTATCTTAAAACATGATTTCTAGCCATTTAAAGCACTATTACATACACAGTCTGTGTTCATTTAGGTCTCTCCACACTGGCCACTTTCTTCGCTCTTCCACCCCAAACTTTGGCCTCCCTGACCTTATATCTGGGATTATTCTCTGCATGAAGCGCGTCCTTTACACTATTTTTGCTCCAGGCCTGCCAACTCTCTCACTTTCTGTCTGTCTGAGTAAAGAATTATTTTAGGTCAGCAATCGTATTAGTTACCTATTGCTGCTGTGAAAAGTCACCACAAACCTAAGGCAACACGAATTTACTATCCTAGGGTTCTGTAGGTCAGCACCTTTGTGGGGCTAAAATGCAGGCTGGTTCTTTCTAGAAGATCTAGGAGACAGTTTTTTTCCTTGCTGTTCTCAGCTTCTAGCGGCCACCTGTATTTTTGGCTCATGGCCCCTTCCACCATTTTTCAAGCCAGGTGTAGCATCTTCCAATTGCTTTCATACTCCTGCCTCCTTGTAAAGACTTCTGCGATTACACTGGGCCCACCCTGATAATTTAGGATAAACTCCATCTTAATTCAATTGCATCTGCAAAGTCCTGTCTGCTGTAGGTAATCAGCCCCCAGGTTTTGGAGATGAGGACGCAGACATCTCTGGGGGCTGCTGTTCTGCTGCCCATAGCAGTTGTTTTCTTCTAGAGGACTGAAGACCTCATTCCATTGTCCTGAACTTTCTGCTGCGGCTGAGAAGCCAGATGTCAGGTGACTCCCTTTCCTTTCTGACATCTGGCTGCTTTTAAGGTTTTCCCTTTGTCTTTGGTCATTACCAGTTTTACATGATGTGTATCTGTGTGTGTGTGTTATAAGGCTACAGGTTGGTTGGTCCACTTGTATCTGTGCTTGGAACCTTTCTCAACCACCCTTTCTCTGGGCATCGCTGCGCCTCGGCTGGGGCCCCTGGAGTGCTGAGCACACACAGATCATAGACCTGGCGCCACACTCTCCATCTGTCGTTTTCACTTCTTGCCTCGATGCTCCAGTCTGTGTAGTTTCTTCTGCTCTTTCCTTCAGCTCTTGGATCCTCTCTTCAGTGGGGTCTGGTCTGCTGTTAGTGTGTCGAGTCATTAATTTCTGTTTTTGTGTTTGTAGTACTTGAATTTCTGTAGTTTTCTCCAATCTGCTCTGTCACATTCACAGTTTCTAGGACCAGTCCTGGACCACGGTAAACAAGGCTGTTTTCAGGCTGCCTCTGATAGCTTTGGTCTCTGGGGTTTTGGGAGTTCATCTCCACTGGGGTCAGACTGAGTTTCTGGTGGCTCACTCCTAGAGTCCACTTGGGAGGCACACTGTGTTTGAAAAATTACTGGAGGAATAATTTGAGGCCTTCAATGGAGACACTTCCCTCCTGAGGGGTTTCAGGTGCTGCCGGGCACTGGAGGCACCACCTGTCCAGGGTTACCTGAGCCAAGTTCAGAGCCTGATGGTGGGCGGCCGCTCCCTGGGCTGTGGCCCTGCTCCTCTGGGCCTGGCTGCTCTCACCCCAGCCCTCCAGCAGCTGTCAGGTATGAAGTTGCTCTCTCTCCACGGGGGGCCCCAGCCACCTGTGAGGGTCCCCAAGACCTCTCTGTGGATGTGGCTCAGCTCCATCAGCCCTCCATGAAGGTTGAGGGGGGGCACAGAGCCCACCTTTGTGACCACATGGAGTGACGGCCAGTGGGGAGGAGCTGGGGCTAAGGTAGGTTAGCTGTGGCTAAGCCTAGACCCCGGAGTGGAGGTGACAGCTGGATGGAGGCTTGGCATGGAGGGAGGTGCACAAGGTCGGGCCCGCCACCAGGCGGCAAGGCCAATGGTGCCCTAGCCAGGGGAGCCACCAGGACCGTGCGCACCAGGGTGGGGGCCAGGCTGTGCACAGCCGTGAGAAGCTGTCCTGAGAGAGATGGCTGGGGTCTGGCAGGGCCAGAACTGGGTTGGGGTTGCTTTAGGGCCAGACCTGGGAGTTTGGTCCTCTTGCCAAGGCCGTCGGGAGGCATGGCGGTGAGAGGGGAGACACAGCAGACTGGAAAGTTGGGAAGGTACTCAAGTGTCCCCCCCAAAAGATATGTTGAAGTCCTAGTCTGCCGCACCTCCCAATGAGACCTTATTTGGAAACGGTCTTTGCATTATGTCATCAAGGTAAGACAGGGCATTTAGGGTGGGCCTTCCAATGTGACTGGTGTCTTCATGAGCAGGGAAGAGACAAACACAGGGAGGGCCACGTGGGGAGAGCAGGCAGGCAGTAGGCCCAGCTCCCCTTCTTCATTCCAGAGGTGGACAGGCTGGGGTGTGGTGGGGGGCTCAGTGAGCACAGGGTGGTCACTCGGAGTCAGGGAGTGATATCTGAGCCTGCAAGCCCTGGCGTGCGACCTGGCTGGCTGGAGCAGAGATGGCTGCGCCCACTGCCCCTGTCCTGCGCCTTCAGGAGAAACCCCGGGCAGGCTGGAGAATCCAGGACCCAGAGCCTCTCGGAGACGCTGCATCGAGGACTCGCCGCGGCGCTTCTGTTCTGTTCCCACGGGTCACCTGCAGAGAACCGGCCGTCAGCCTGGCGCCCACGTCGGGCCAGCTCCGCGGGCGGGGTCCCGGGTCCCGCAGGCCGCCTGTCGCAGGCGAGTGGGGTCACGCCGGTGGGCGGCCTGGGTAGGGCTGCAGCGGAACTCCTGTGCACGAGTGGGCGCCAGGCTGACGGGATGAGGGAGAGAACACCCGCCGGGCCCCGCGTGGACACCGAGGACACCTCTCCAGAGCCGGCGGTCCCCGGCTCCGCCGCGGCGCAGGGCTGTCGCCTTGGCAACGAGCGCAGCGGAGGGGCAGGGGGCGGAGCCTCGGCCGGGGGCGGGGCGCGCTGGCGGGGGCGCGGAGGGGGCGGCGGGAGCGCGGCGCGGCGCAGAGGCTCGGCGGGGCCAGCAGCGGGTAGGCGCGGGCGCGGCGTGGCTGGCGCGGGGCGGCACTGCGGGGGTGAAGGCCCGGCGGGGGCATGGGCGGCGGGCAAGAGCGGAGAACAGCCTGCAGCGAGCGGCCTGGGTCCGGTCGGGCTGGGGCCGGCCCTCGCCCCGCCCCTCCTCTCGTGGGCGCTGAGGGTGTTGTGAGGAGGGGGCGGGCAGGGGGCGTGCGAGGGCAGCGGGGCCGGTACAGGGCAGCCAGGGCCGCAGGGCCTGGGGCCGGGTCCCCACGGAGAGGCCGGGCAGGGCATGGGGGCGGGGCGGGGGGGCCGGCTCGGGCTCCCTCTGGGAGGTCCGGTTAGCTTGGGGTCTGTCCCGGCACCCTCATCCTCAGCCCGGGTTTGTTGAGTGACTGAGGGAGCGAGGACACCGCGGAGTGGGTGGGGAGGAGCGGGTTTAGCGGTGCAGCGGTTCTCGGGTTCTGTGGCCTGGCCAGGGGCCGACAGGAAAGCAATTCCCAGGCCTCTGCTGCAGCCAGAGGGTAGGGGTAGGGGCTTCCTGGGTCAAGCGTGTCTACTTAGTGGGGCTGCGTCTGGGGGGAGCAGGAGCCTGGAATTGTGGAGGCAGGGGCACAGACCGGTGGCCTCCCAAGACCCCCTCTACTTCCAAGTGTCTGAGCGCAGAGTGGTGGGGGTTCCTGTGTGTTGCTGCGGAGACCGCCGGGAGGCAAGTGCAGCTGCCGTGAGGGCAGGAGTAGGGGAGCGGATTTCCAGGAGGGTCTTTGTCCCTGGTCAACAGGGGGCTGCGGCGTCACCAGGGCAGGCTGAGCACTCGCTTCAGTCACAGGCGACATTAAATTTTATGTTCTTGTCTAGACAGAGCAGTAGACAGAGCTCGGGGCCGGGGTACTGTGCAGGGGCGAGGCGGGGTGAGGGGACCTGGCTGGAAAAGAGCCTGCAAGTGACTTTAGGGTGGGTGAGGGCGTTCAGACCCAGGTGTAGGGACCGTTTGGTGTCGGACTCAGACCAGCACAGCCATGACAGCTAGTGCCCCGGGTGTGAGGGGGGACCAGGGGGGCCATAGCGGAGGGTGGGCTTCCTGAGATGGCCCCTAAAGTGCAGGGAAGTGGCGGCGGGGGGACCACCCCTTCGCAGTGGGCAGGGCCGTGGGCATGCTGGCGCGCCGGGTGGGGTGTACATGGCTGGGCTTGTGGCCAGGACACGGCCTCCAGAGGCGGTGGGAGACACGGGGGAAACCATGGCAGAGAGTGGTCCACACGGCCTGTGGGCGGGGTGCCTGGGAAGACTGACTCCGCTAGGGCAGGTAGGAGGGATGCGAGGCAGGGGTGCGAAGCCACAGGACCTGGATTCTTCTCCGTCTGATCACAAAACCTGCCGGCCGGGCTCGGGAATGGCTCCCGAGCTGGCGGAGCGGAGGGCTCGGCTCCTCTCCCCTACCAGTGCGGCGCCCGGGGAATGGAGGACGCCAGCTTGGGCCCGGCAGGGACACACCAGCGCGGCCTCGGGATGCGCGCGGCGGGAGAACCACTTCCGTTCGTTTCCTTCCTGGCGGTGTTAGGAACGAGGCCTCGGGTCTCAGGTGGGGCCGCAGCGCCCCCTGGAGGCCCGTGCCCGGTCCTAGGGACCGTGCGCCCATTGGCGCGTGCGTGCGGCAGGGGCCCCGGCAGGCCAGGCGGGAGTGAGAACAGCACCGTGCGGGAGGACAGCACCGTGCGGGACGACAGCGCCGGCGCTGGGAAGGAGCCTGGTGCGGAGGGGGGGCGCCAGGCCGTACCCTTACTTTGTCCCTCTGGTCTCCCCAGGTTCCCAGCTCGCCTGCCCGGAGCGGGCCCGCCCTCGGGGCGGCTGGACAGGCCCGCCGCGCCATGCCTGCGGGCTGAGCGCCACCGACCCAGGGTCTCGTCCCGCCTTGCGTGGGGGCCAAGCGCGCGCAGGCCGGGGCCGGCGGCCGACCATGGTGCTGCCGCCCCCGGACCGGCGCCACGTGTGCCTGACCACGCTGGTGATCATGGGCAGCATGGCGGTCATGGACTCGTACCTGGTGGAGCAGAACCAGGGCCCGCGCAAGATCGGCGTGTGCATCATTGTGCTGGTGGGCGACGTGTGCTTCCTGCTGGTTCTGCGCTACGTGGCAGTGTGGGTGGGTGCCGAGGTGCGCACCGCCAAGCGCGGCTACGCCATGATCCTCTGGTTTCTCTACATCTTCGTGCTGGAGATCAAGCTCTACTTCATCTTCCAGAACTATAAGGCGGCGCGGCGCGGCGCGGCTGACCCGGTGGCGCGCAAGGCGCTGACGCTGCTACTCTCAGTGTGCGTGCCTGGCCTCTTCCTGCTGCTCGTGGCGCTGGACCGCATGGAGTACGTGCGTACCTTCCGCAAGCGCGAGGACCTGCGTGGCCGCCTCTTCTGGGTGGCGCTGGACCTGCTGGACCTGCTGGACATGCAGGCCAGCCTGTGGGAGCCGCCGCGCACCGGGCTGCCGCTGTGGGCCGAGGGCCTCACCTTCTTCTACTGCTACACGCTGTTGCTTGTGCTGCCCTGCGTGGCGCTCAGCGAGGTCAGCATGCAGGGAGAGCACATCGCGCCGCAGAAGATGATGCTCTACCCTGTGCTCAGCCTCGCCACCGTCAACGTGGTGGCCGTCCTGGCGCGCGCTGCCAACATGGCACTTTTCCGCGACAGCCGCGTCTCGGCCATCTTCGTGGGCAAGAACGTGGTGGCGCTCGCCACCAAGGCCTGTACCTTCCTCGAATACCGCCGCCAGGTGCGCGACTTCCCGCCCCCTGCACTCGCGCTGGAGCTGCAGCCACCCCCACCGCTGCACGGCCCGCCGGGCCGCCCCCACGGGCCTTCGCCCACGCGCGACGCCCTGGGCACGTGACAGGGCCTGAGCGGCACGGGGCCGCCCCCAGGGTGCAGGGATGAGGGCTGTGAGGTGCACTGTGCATGGGATGGGATGGGATGGGATGGGATGGGATGGGGGCGGGCTCTCCACGGGGCCAGGTGCAGCCAGTCCCCGGGCCGCAGCCGCTTCATCTCAGGAATCCCTCAGACCGTGGACCCTCAGCCGCCTCTCACTGGCCTCAGGGCATGGGCCAGCGTGTGCAGCCTGCCTGGAGCCTGCTGGGGGCCTGGGTGGGAAGGGAGGACAGAATGTAAGGAGGTCTGGTCTCTTGGGGTCCCTCGGTGGGGGCCCCTGGCTCAGAGTTTGGGGCCAGTAGGGCTCTGTCATTTTAAAGACTGGTATTTACAATTTTGTATGCAAAGCCGGCGCAGCTCCGCCTGTTTCATGTGTCCTGTTTTTAACAGCTGGGGGAGGGTCTGGTAGGAGGGGTGGGAATGAGTGGGGTGGGGGTCTGGGCCAGTTCACTTCCCCAGGCCTGCTCTGTTTCTGCTCTGTCCTAGACACCCTCCCTCCAACCTTGCAGGCCCCGTAACCCGAGAATTCTGGAATACCTTCAGCCCCATCCCTCACCTCAGGGGTGTGCTGGCCCTTTGTCCCTGCCCCCACACATCTGGCCCAGAAGTGTTCCCAAGCCCCTGGTTCACATCTGGTGCTCAGGGCTCCCCCATCTCAGGACAGCCCAAAGCCAGATGGGGTGAGGTCATGGAACTGGGTCTGGCACAGGGGACCCCAGGGACCACTGGTGTCACGGGAGCTCACCACGCCCACATCCATGCGGGTCTTTCACTTGGCCTCTGCTGGCCCTGCACTTCTGATGTGACCCTGGGCACCGACCGACTGACCAGGCCATGGAGGGTCTCTGCAGCATCTGGGGAGGGGTCCTTCACCTTGCGTCTTATTAGGCCGTTGGCATGGCTGTTTGAGAATGCTTTGCAGGGTGACTGGGTGACAGGTAGCATTATAGTGTCCCGGGCAAGCCGGGAGTGCCCACTGCGTCTGCCAGCACTTCCTGATGTCAAGGCCTGTCCCACTGCCACCCGAGGCATCAGGCGGGAAGCAGCATGGGGTCCTCTCTGAGCCCCTTCCTGCCAACTGCAGCATTTCAGGATGTGGCTGGCAGGTCACAGGGCCCCCTTGAGCAGGCCTGGCCTTCCCCCTTCCTCCTATCCCCATGCTGGACATGGCCTGGGGTTTGGCCTTTGGGGGGTGGCATGCCTCCTAGCCAACTGGCCTCTGAACTACTGTCCGCAGGTGTGCAGGGAGCACACAAGCCACCACTCTGCCTGATCCTCCATCCTGCCCCCCAGCCCTGTGCTCCAGCCTCACCCTCAGCTGCAACTCTGTGAGCTGCCAGGAGCCCGCGGGGAGCAGGGGTTGCACCCTCTTCCCAGGTTGGCAAGTGCAGGGGCAGCGGGAGGGTGGTGGGGAGCTGCCCTGGGAAGTGCACACGAGGGGCCTCCTCCGGGCAGCTGTGGGGCAGGGTGCAGGGTGAGTCCAAGGTCCTGGGGGTGTGTGGGCAGTGGTGAGGCCCGATGGGCCGGCGCCTCCCCCGTCCCTTCCCTGCCTGGTCTCTCTGGGCATGTCCCAGGCAGGGACCATACGAAGGTCACAGCTCAGGGCCTGAGGGGTCCTGGGCCCTAGCCGCCCTCTCCCATCAGGCTGTTTGGCTCTTACCCCTGAGTTTCCCCCCAGAGGAGCCCCTTGCTGGCCCCTGGCTTGGGGAGGCCTGTTGATGGCACTGCGAGGCCCCGGTCCAGTGTCAGGGCTGGGAGCTGCTCTTCCTGAGCCCGGCCTGCCTCCTGGGCTGAGAAGGCGGTTCTGGGCTCCCAGACCCGCAGGCGCACCCAGTCCTCCGGGCCTTCAGTGCTGTCATCACCTCCACCCTGCCCCCACTGCCCGCAGGACTCACAGCACCAGGGACCCTGTTCCCATCCTGTCCTGACTTGGTTTAATGTCCCATGTGCCCGTCTGGCTGGGTCCCTGAGGGCATCTGAATAGATGTCAAGGATGCAAGTTCCCCCCAACCCCCCCAGGACCCCGCCCCTGCTGTTTCCATGGGCTGGGGACCAGGGCCCTGGTCAGGCTCATGAATGAGGTGTCTGCCCTCTGGGGTTGGCCTTGGGAACAGGATGGGTCCTGGCCGCGTTCCGGCCTGCACTTCCCTGCTTCCTATGGCGGCCTGTGATGGCTGGGCACAACAGAAAGGGCCTGCTAGTCCCCTGCCCTCATTCCTTCACTGGGCAGTTCACAGGTTCTAATGGTGTGTCTGCTGTGTGCTGGTCCTGGGCAGGCTCTGGCGCTGAGCCACAGAGCTGTCCCTGGCCCGAGGCAGGCGGCTGGTGCTGCGGTCAGATTGGAGCCCTGCTGGGTGGGGTCCAGCCAGGAGGAGCAGGGAGCGCTGCTTCAGTGTGGGAGTGGCTTGGGGTGTGGGCCTGAAAGAGGGCTGTGGGCCCTGGGCTGGAGGGCTGGGGCTTGGGTTTAAGCCCTCACAGCAGCACCCCTGGCAGTCCTGCTCTGAGCGGGGAGCAGAGTGATCCGACCATTGTTGGAGGTCACTGTGGGGACCCAGGGTGGCCCTCGGTGAGGAGGGCAGCAGGGTTCTGGGGCTGGAGGACCTGGGGGGCCCTGGGCATGGGAGAGAGGGAGGGCAACAAGAGGCACCCAGGTGAAAGCTGCCTTGGGGAGGGCTGCAGGGCAGAGGTCACACGGGCATTTTAGAGGAATCCAGAATTCCATGTGAGGCACCCCAGGGAGATGGCTGGGTGTGTGGTGTCCACGCCTGTCTTAGAAGAGTGTCTGCGAGAATGAGGCCCCAGAGAGCTAATGGAGCAACGGGCAGAGACCCCCTCAGCTTAGTGGTCAGTCAAGATGGGGAACAGCCAGCAAAGGCCACAGGAAGGCTGGGGACCCAGCTGTGGGTGGCCAGCAGAACAGTGTCCATAGGTTGTGTGGTCACCACACTTGGTGGGTGAGTGGCTGGGAAGGGCAGGGGTGGCAGGCACCAGCTCCTTGGGAAGGACGTGTGGGTGGCAGGTGGGGACCGGGCCACGGGCCTGGGAAGGGGGACCTCCAGCCTGCCTCCACCCCAGGGCCCTTTCTGCCCTTCTGAACTCTCCTCCCAGGCCAGGTCAGAGGCCACCCCCTTTCCCTAGACCTCCAGGGTGGGAAGAGAAGTCTGGGGCACGTTAACAGCTCTCAGCTCAGTGGTCCTGGCCAGAGTCAGACCCCCATTTCCAGATGCCCGCCAGGCTCCGTGATGCTGGCTCAAGCCCTCTGCGAGTGTCTCGTGCTTGGACGCACGTGAGCTCCTGGAGTGGGCCCCCTTGCTCCCTGTGGTGTGCTTCACTGGCCACCCATCCTCTTCTGAAGGCCCTGGCCTGACACACCCCTCCAAAAAGCTCAGAGCTAGCTTGTTCCTGGGAAGAGCAGATGTGGCCTGGAGGACATTTGAGGCAAGCCCTCCCGGTGGCTTCAGCAGATTGGTCACATCATGCAGGACCCAGGCTCTGTCTGCCTTTATTTCCCATTTTGGGGGCTGGTGATGTCTCCCTGCATCATGCCAAGGGCTTACAACCTCACCTGAAAGGCAGCACCCAGGTGAGGAGGGAGAGCCCCCAGAAGTCACCAGCATCCCGTGTGTCCCTTGCCTGGTCCAGACCTTCCCATCACAGCCCTGCTGCTGATGGCTGGTTGGGTCTGAGGTTCGCACTCTGATGCCTGTGGAAGATGGACCCTCCTGGGTCTGAGACGAGGACTGGGTCACTCCAGTGGCTGGCGCACCAGCAGGTCCTGTGGGGGAGATGCACAGCTGGTGTGGCTGCCCTTCCCCTGGTCTCGCCTGGGAGGCTCCACTGAGGCAGGGGCCGCGGCAGTGTGGGCCGGTTTGCCTGCAGGGGCTGTGAGTTTGCAGGCTGCCTTGGACTGGGAAACAGCCCTGGTCATGAACAATCCCATGCCAAGAATTTTTGCAGAATGCCAGCACACTGTTAAGTCCCAAAACAAACGTTCCATTAAACCAACAGAAAGGCAGCTCCCTCCCTGGGTTGCTGTCACGGTCATTTCCCTCCCACCAGTAAGACTCAAGCTGCTCCTGGGCCCTTGGGAAGTTCTCTGTGCCCCACAGCCAAAGTCCCAGCTCTCCTCTCTCACTGGAGAGAGGCACCCCCCCAGGCCCCCTGAAATGGCAGGGTCACCATCGCCTGCTGTGGGGATGCCAGCCAGTCTCATCGGGCCACAGACACAGGTTGGTTGCTCAAAACGACGAGAAAACCTCTGAACTTCTGACCCTTCTGCTGCCATTCCCCAGTGCATTTCTGTAGCAAAATAGCCTCATCGTAAAAAAACCCAATTTAGCAAAACTGAGCCTACTCCTCTTGGGTCACTCCTGCAGCTTCTCACTCTTGTGTTCATCTTGTCCTATGAAGGAACAGATACCACAATTGATAACCCGGGAGAAACGGCACCATTGCCCAGTTAGGGTGCTGCCATTCCTTCTGGGGAGCCCTCTGCTGATGGCCTGGGGCCCTGAGCTGGAGCTCAAGCAGCTTAATTTGGCAAATTGAGGTAACTGCTGTCTAACCAGAGAAAAGTGAAGCAGAAGCATGCCCCAGTCCGAAGACCTCGGGCTGGGACTGCCCCAGGGGTTCAGCCTCAGGGGCTCAGATGTCTGAACCCCAGGGGAGGCAGCTGGAGGTGGGGTGCACCAGACTGGGGGACTGGGGCTGGGGCTGGTTCGGCAGGCTCTCCCATAGAGAGCCCATTCCCAGCAGGCAGGCGGAGGCGCAGGAGAGCTGGGGATCATCGAGTCTGAGTCCGAAGGTCCCAGAATCAACAGAGTCAGTGTCGCAGCCCAGGCAGGGCTTGAATCCTACCTCACTGCCCCTGCCTGTTTGTTATGACCAGGCCTCCACCACGTGGGGGAGGCCCTCCGCTTACTCCACCCACGTTCAGATGCTCACCTTTCCCTAAGACACCTGCTGCCTTGGCATCCTGGGGCTCAGCTGGGTCCCCACATAAAACAGCCTCAGGGTGGGGAAGGAGGAGAGGGGGTTGTCAATGAGGGGCGGGAGGCGCTGCAGGGAGCAGCCTGGTGGGCGAGGGAGGTTGAGACAGGCGGGCAATGGCCTTGTTATGGCCACTCCATGGCCTCCCCTTCACCACGGCAAGACTGGATTTTCTTTGGGATTACCCCTGTGCCTCTGAGCCCAGCGGACAACATGGAATCAACTCCATCCTTATTGCACTAACCTCCCGATGACCTGAGGTGATGGTGGGTAGGGGGTGTGGGCGTTCGGGCGACCCACCCTGTGTCCGGCAGGCTGTCCAGGCTGACCCCTCCCATCTCCTGCTCCGTGGTCCACGCTGCTGCGTCCTGGCCCTCAGCCTGGCACGGACAGTACGCCAAAGGCTGTGGAAGGGAACGCTCGTGGGACCCCTTTGCACGATCCTCAGAAGCTGGCATGAGACACCAGCCTCCACCCTCCTGTCCTCAACTCAGATTTGCGGGCACACGGAGCTGCTGGGGACGCTGGGCCAAGGGTGCCTGGGTGTCAGGGAGAAAGTCCTGTGGTGGAGGGGCCACACCTGGCACCAACGGTCTCTGGGAGAGTGGTGGCCCTGTTATCTTCATGGCAAGTTTGCTTTTTCCTCCAGCATTGCTGGCGTTTATGTCCCCACGGCAGAGAGCTCGGTGTCCACCGGGGAGGAGGGTGTGATATAGCTCTCTGCCCCTTTGCCTGGCCTTTGTGAGGCTGAGGTCTTCTCACATCCTTGTGAAACTTTCAGGTCCCTCTTCCATGACTTGTTTTTGCCCCATTTTTCTATTAGACTTTTTTTCTTACTGACCTGGAGAATCCTGGGTAATTCTGACCGCAATCTCTTCAGGCCAGCCTCCAGTGCTGGGGCCGTCCATGCATTCATGCTCTCTTGTGGGTCCATCTGGGTGTGCATTTATTTCCATAGCCAGGTCTTTAGTTTGGCCTCCCAGGTGATGGAATAGCCGCTGCAAGCCCACTGTCCCAAACAGGCGCTGGAGCCCGGACAACGAGCATGCGTAAGGGGCACCACAGCCGCCCGCACGTCTGCCTGACGTGGCCTCAGCCCACGTGCGGGTAGCGCCACTCCTCAGCCTGCCTTCCTGTGTGGCCCTGTGGAATCTGTATGGGCCCTGACACATGTATCTTTGGTTATTTGCTTTCAGGGTATTGTGCTGTACATTTTCTCCTGTGACGTGTTTTCTCCCCCGTTTTACCCAGATCCGTCATATTGCCGAGTGCAGGTGAATTCTCTGGGTGAGCTTCGCTGTCCTCTGCACGTTGGTGGAACTTGCCTGTGATATTTCTGAACCCACTGTGGCATGTCCAGTGTGGGCTTTGCTTATGCACCTCGCCGGCCCGTAAGCCGAGGTCTCATTGGGAACTGAGCAGCGGTTTAGGCTTTGGGGGAAGCCATCGCTGCTAATTCTGTTGTCTGAACACATCCTGCCTTTGCGCAGGGGCTGTTCTGTGACTGTCACTTTCTTGCAGCCTGTCACCTTCTCGTGTGCCTTCGCATGCCTGGGGGCGGGTCCCACAAGCTGGAGCCAGTTGAGTAGGAGTGTCCCTCTGTCACTATCCCTGCTTTCCGCCTCCTGTTCTGCGCCGCCCAAGGGAACCGCGCTACGAGCCCTCCTTTCACAGCCTGTGTGCCCACACACTTTTCTCTAACCCTGCTCTGGATGGAGCCTGTGTGTTCCCAACCGCACGCACTGAAGCCCTCCACTGTGGGATGGCGGTGGCTGTGGGACTTTGGGAGTGCTTGGGACCAGATGAGGCCATGGGAGGGGTCCCGTGGTGGGAGTGGTGTCCTTAGAGGAGCAGAGACCAGGGTGCTGCCAAGGAAGACCCGGCGTGCCAGGCCCACCTGCAGCCTCTAGGGGTCTGCTGCTGGAGTCCCCCAGACGCACTGGGTTTGGTTTCAGATACGTGCTTTGGTGTTTAGAGTCTATGCAGAAATCTGCGAAAATGCTGGCTTGATCTGGCGATGCTTTGTGAATTTTGATGTATTTGGGCCTCTGCCTCCATCTCCATACTTGTTAGCCCCCATCTGTAGTCCGGGGGGTCGTCACGTTACCATTGTACTTCTTATGCTCTGAGGGTTTGGAAAGTAGAGTTAAAAAAAATTCTTCCATTATTCACCACAGAGTTTTTTTGAGGGTGGCAAATTCTATTCACTAATTTTTTTTTTATTGTGGTAAAATATACCTAAAATGTACATCTTGGCCATTTTGAGATGTGTCACTCTGGGGCATCGGTGCATTCATGCGAGCAGCTGCCCCACCGTCATCTCCAGAACGTTCCTGTCCGACCAGGGAAGCTCTGTCCCCGTTGGGTGCTGGCTCCCCCGTGCTGCCTCCTGCCTCTGGGGTCTGCCTGCTCGGGGACCTTGCGTTAAGTGCTCATCCGGTGTCCGTCCCTCATGACCGGCTTATCTCACTCAGCACGGTGCCCTCAAGGTCCATTCCGCTGCGGCATCTGTCAGAATTGCCTTTCTTCTTATTCATTCATTGATTTTTAATTTTTTTCAGTAGTTTTGAAAGCATTGCAAAAGTTTTTGTTGAAATGTAGCTGATACACAGTGTGTTGGTTTCAGACGTATGATCTAGGGACTCACCCATCACATACTTTAGAAGCACTCAGTGCAGTCGCCCTGTCAGCATGCAGATAGCACGGCACTGCTGCCTACAGGGCCTATCCTGTCGCTTTTCTGTTACCCTGGAAGTTGGTCCCTTTGTCCCCTGCACCTCTTTGCTCTCCCGCCATGCCCTCCCCCACGGCAACTGCCAGTCTGTTCTCGTGTTTATGAGTCTGTTTTTGTTTTTGTTTTTTAAATCCAGGGTTTCCTTCTTAAGGCTGAATAACACGGACCTCACACAAGTGATTGTGTTCACCTGGGACATAACCATGCGTTTTCTCACCAGGTCTACAGCTGCCCAACATCTCAATGCCGCTCCCTGGAACAAATAGGGTTTTAGTCCCCTAATTCCTGCTGGACTCCACTCCACTGTTGCTTAGATTTTTGGTTTACTTTAAAAATGCAAAATCCCATTGTTTTTTCAGTGCTATTTGCCTGGTTAAGTTTGTTAATGCCTGACCTGTGTTTCCATCCCTGTTGCATCCTGCCCCTCACGTGTTCTAAGTGCTTCTCTCCAGGGCCGCCAGCTGTCACCCCAACTTGAGCTCAGAGCTCTGCTGCCGGAAGGAGGTCTTCCCAAAATCCTCCTCCCTCCACTGGGATGCGCACATGATGGCAGGTTGGAGAGTCATCTGGGTCCCTGCTGAGGCCGGGCAGGCCCTGGAACTGCCCGTCCATGACCCCACCTGGACTTGATGCACACGAGGGAAGTGGAGCTTTGTTCTCAGTCAAGCCATGTTGCTGACATTTCCATAGGTCACGCACACCTGAGCTTTGTCCCAGCTGAACCGAAGAGGTGTGAGGGCGGGTGCCCTTTGTCCTCATCTGTCTGGATGTGACCTTGCAGATGTCGGCAGACCCCAGATTTCCTTTGTTACTGCCCCCCTTTTGATCCGCTGGCCCTTGTCAGTTCAGTGTGTTGATTACAAGCCCTTGATGCTGACCTCAGATTTGGCTCCGGCAAAACCAGTGGTGGGCCCAGGCAGGTTTCCTCTTCTGGAGGGGCTCTGTGGGGACTACATGAGGGCCCCTGTGTACCCCGCTGGGACAAAGCTGGCATGTGCAGAAGGCCAGGTAGGCATTTGCCACTGTGGCCAGTATTCGTATTTTAATTGGGTTTGGGACAGAACATTAATAAATACACATATCCAGTCCTTTATGTCTCACTGGAATTCTCAAGAAACAAGATTGTTCTTTGATTAAATTGAAGAGGAATATTTTGAGTGAAATAAAAATACCTTGTTCAACTGCCTGTAAAACTGCACAGTCCAACTCTTGCTTTGGCCAATCCTCAGCAGGGGCTCCAGGCCCTCTCACAAAGCTTAGTTCCGCAAGGTTTTACTAGTGGAAGTTGCATTTGCCAGTTTGTCTTGCCAGTGGGTTTCAATCCCAGGCAAGTTCACTATGGACTCAGTGTGACCAAAGAAATAACAGTAGAACATTCTTGGGGTGAAAGGGTTATGCCCAACTTTATTTCCACGGTGGCAGGTCAGTCACTGAAATCTCATTCACTCAGAGCGAGTCTGCACGCAGCAAGCCGGTCTCTGCCTCTGGGCCCCTCTGACCCCACAGCCGGCTCAGCCTCTGTCCTGGATGCGGCCACTGCTCCAGCCTCTGCTCTCCTGCAGCCATGCAGCCCAGAGCCCTGGGCGGAGCTCTTTATGAAGAGTCCATGACAATGTAGTGCCCACATGTGTGCAGTGCGCTAGCCAACCAGGGCCAGGTCAGAATCCTGGTCACAGGAACTCTCATTTTGTCCACACAGTCATCAAGGCTGAGAAAGAAAACTGAGTGACAGAAGCTGAGAATCAGGCGACTTTGATGTGGATGCGCTGGCCCATGAATCAAGTCTTCACTGTAAAATTTATTGGAAAATAATCTTTACTCATTTTTTGTTTTTTTCTTTGTTGGTATATTTTTTACTAAAGTATTGTTGATATACAATATTATATTGGTTTCGGTGTACAACATAGACATTCGATGGTTACCCACATTATTAAATCCTCACCACAAGTAGTGCAGTTACCATCTGTCAACATGGGAAGATGTTACGGAATCACTGACTTTTTCTCCAGGCTGTATTACTATTCCCATGACCAATCTATATTATGATTGACATTTTGCGCTTCTTTATACCCCTCGCCTACCCCTCTCACCCACCTCGGCCCCTCCCCCATGGTAACCACCTGTCACTTCTCAGCGTCTTTGAGTCTACTGTTGTTTTGTTTTTATTTTTTTATTTTTTTAACTTTATTTTGATATCATTAATCTACAATTAAATGAGCAATATTATGGTGATTACACTACCCCCTTCATCAGGTCCCCCACACCAACCCCATTACAGTCACTGTCCATCAGCGTAGTGAGATGCTATAGAATCACTGCTTGTCTTCTCTGAGTTGTACAGCCTTCCCCATGCCCCCCTAACATTACATCTGCTAATCATAATGCCCCTTTTTCCCCCTTGTCTCTCCCTTCCCACCCATCCTCCCCAGTTCCTTTCCCTTTGGTAACTATTAGTCCGTTCTTGGGTTCTGTGAGTCTGCTGCTGTTTTGTTCCTTCAGTTTTTTTTCTTAGTTCTTATACTCCACATCTGAGTGAAATCATTTGGTACTTGTCTTTTTCGGCTTGGCTTATTTCACTGAGCATAATACCCTCTAGCTCCAGCCATGTTGTTGCAAATGGTAGGATTTGTTTTCTTCTTATGACTGAATAATATTCCATTGTGTATATGTACCACCTCTTCCTTATCCATTCATCTACTGATGGACACTTAGGTTGCTTCCATTTCTTGGCTATTGTAAATAGTGCTGCGATAAACATAGGGGTGCATCTGTCTTTTTCAAACTGGGCTGCTGCATTCTTAGGGTAAATTCCTAGGAGTGGAATTCCTGGGTCAAATGGTATTTCTATTTTGAGTTTTTTGAGGAACCTCCATACTGCTTTCCACAATGGTTGAACTAATTTGCAGTCCCACCAGCAGTGTTAGGAGGGTTCCCTTTTCTCCACATCCTCGCCAACATTTGTTGTTGTTTGTGTTTTGGATGTTGGCCATCCTCACTGGTGTGAGGTGATATCTCATTGTGGTTTTAATCTGCATTTCTCTGATGATTAGCGATGTGGAGCATCTTTTCATGTGCCTGTTGGTCATCTGAATTTCTTCTTTGGAGAAGTGTCTATTCATGTCCTCTGCCCATTTCTTAATTGGATTATTTGCTTTTTGTTTGTTGAGGTGCGTGAGTTCTTTATATATTTTGGATGTCAACCCCTTATCAGATACGTCATTTATGAATATATTCTCCCATACTGCAGGATGTCTTTTTGTTCTACTGATGGTGTCCTTTACTGTACAGAAGCTTTTCAGCCTGATATAGTCCCACTTGTTCATTTTTGCTTTTGTTTCCCTGCATGGGGAGATATGTTCATGAAGAAGTCGCTCATGTTTATGTCCAAGAGATTTTTGCCTATGTTTTTTTCTAAGAGTTTTATGGTTTCATGACTTACATTCAGGTCTTTGATCCACCTTGAGTTTACCTTTGTGTATGGGGCTAGACAGTAGTCCAGTTTCATTCTCTTACATGTAGCTGTCCAGTTTTTCCAACACCAGCTGCTGAAGAGGCTGTCATCTCCCCATTGTATATCCAAGGCTCCTTTATCAAATATTAATTGACTGTATATGTTTGGGTTAATGTTTGGATTTTCTATTCTGTTCCACTGGTCTGTGGGTCTGTTTTTGTGCCAATACCAAATTGTCTTGATTACTGTGGCTTTGTAGTAGAGCTTGAAGTCAGGGAGTGTAATTCCCCCTGTTTTATTCCTCCTTCTCAGGATTGCTTTGGCTATTCGGGGTCTTTTGTGGTTCCATATGAATTTTAGAATTATTTGTTCCAGTTCATTGAAGAAAGCTGTTGGTAGTTTGATAGGGATTGCATTGAATCTGTAGATTGCTTTAGGTAGTATAGCCATTTTGACAATATTTATTCTTCCTAGCCAAGAGCATGGGATGCATTTCCATTTGTTAGTGTCCTCTTTAATTTCTCTTAGGAGTGTCTTGTAGTTTTCAGAGTACAGGTCTTTCACTTCCTTCGTTAGGTTTATTCCTAGGTATTTTATTCTTTTTGATGCAATTGTGAATGGAATTGTTTTTCTGATTTCTCTTTCTGTTAGTTCATCGTTAGTGTATAGGAAAGCAACAGATTTCTGTGTGTTAATTTTGTATCCTGCAATTTTGCTGAATTCAGATATTAGTTCTAGTAGTTTTGGAGTGGAATCTTTAGGGTTTTTTATGTACAATATCATGTCATCTGCAAATAGTGACAATTTGACTTCTTCTTTACCAAACTGGATGCCTTGTATGTCTTTGTTTTGTCTGATTGCGTGGCTAGGACCTCCAGTACTATGTTGAATAACAGTGGAGAGAGTGGGCATCCCTGTCTTGTTCCCGATCTTAGATGAAAAGCTTTCAGCTTCTCGCTGTTAAGTATGATGTTAGCTGTGGGTTTGTCATATATAGCCTTTATGATGTTGAGGTACTTGCCGTCTATACCCATTTTGTTGAGAGTTTTAATCAGGAATGGATGCTGAATTTTGTCAAATGCTTTTTCAGCATCTATGGAGATGATCATGTGGTTTTTGTTCTTCTTTTTATTGATGTGGTGGATGATGTTGATGGATTTTCGAATGTTGTACCATCCTTGCATCCCTGGGATGAATCCCACTTGATCATGGTATATGATCCTCTTGGTGTATTTTTGAATTCAGTTTGCTAATATTTTGTTGAGTATTTTTGCATCCACGTTCATCAGGGATATTGGTCTGTAGTTTTCTTTTTTGGTGAGGTCTTTGCCTGGTTTTGGTATTAGAGTGATGCTGGCTTCATAGAATGAGTTTGCAAGTATTCCCTCCTCTTCTATTTTTTGGAAAACGTTAAGGAGAATGGGTGTTATTTCTTCTCTATATGTCTGGTAGAATTCAGAGGTGAATCCATCTGGTCCAGGGGTTTTGTTCTTGGGTAGTTTTTAATTACCTCTTCAATTTCATTGCTGGTGATTGGTCTGTTCAGTTTTTCTGTTTCTTGTTTGGTCAGTTTTGGAAGGTTGTATTTTTCTAAGAAGATGTCCATTTCTTCTAGGTTTTCCAGCTTGCTAGCATATAGATTCTCATAGAATTCTCTTATAATTCTTTGTATTTCTGTGGGATCCGTCGTGATTTTTCCTTTCTCATTTCTGATTCTGTTTATGTGTGTAGATTCTCTTTTTCTCTTAATGAGTCTGGCCAGGGGTTTATCTATTTTGTTTATTTTTCAAAGAACCAGCTCTTGGTTTCATTGATTTTTTTCTATTGTTTTGTTCTTCTCAATTTTATTTATTTCTTCTCTGATCTTTATTATGTCCCTCCTTCTGGTGACTTTGGGTCTCATTTGTTCTACTTTTTCCAGTTTCTATAATTGTGACTTTACACTATTCATTTGGGATTGTTCTTCCTTCTTTAAATAGGCCTGGATTGCAATATACTTTCCTTTTAGAACTGCCTTTGCTGCGTCCCACAGAAGCTGTGGCTTTGTGTTGTTGTTGTCATTTGTCTCCATATACTCTTTGATTTCTGTTTTGATTTGGTCATTGACCCTTTGATTAATTAGGAGAATGTTGTTAAGTCTCCATGTATTTGTGAGCCTTTTTGTTTTCTTTTTAAAGTTTAATTCTAGTTTAATACCTTTATGATCTGAGAAGTTGGTTGGTAGAATTTAAATATTTTTGATTTTACTGAGGTTCTTTTTGTGGCCTAGTATGTGGTCTATTCTGGAAAATGTTCCATGTGCACTTGAGAAGAATGTGTGTCCTGTTGCTTTTCGGTGTAGAGTTCTGTAGATGTCTGTTAGGTCCATCTGTTCTAGTGTGTTGTTCAGTGCCTCTGTGTCTTTAGTTATTTTCTGTCTGGTTGATCTGTCCTTTGGAGTGAGTGGTGTGTTGAAGTCACCTAAAATGAATGCATTGCTGTCTATTTCCTCCTTTAATTCTGTTAGTATTTGTTTCACAGATGCCGGTGCTCCTGTGTTGGGTGCATATATATTTAAAATGTTTATATCCTCTTGTTGGACTGACCCCTTTATCATTATGTAATGTCCTTCTTTATCTCTTGCTACTTTCTTCGTTTTGAAGTCTATTTTGTCTGATACAAGTACTGCAACACCTGCTTTTTCCTCCTTGTTGTTTGCATGAAATATCTTTTTCCATCCCTTCACTTTTAGTCTGTGTATATCTTTGGGTTTGAGGTGAGTCTCTTGTAAGCAGCATATAGATGGGTCTTGCTTTTTTGTCTATTCTGCTACTCTGTGTCTTTTGATTGGTACATTCAGTCCATTTACATTTAGGGTGATTATCGATAGATGTGTACTTATTGCCATTGCTGGCTTTAGATTCGTGGTTACCAAAGGTTCAGGAGTTGCTTCTTTACTATCTAACAATCTAACTTAACTTTCTTGTTAAGTTATTGTAAACACAGTCTGATGTTTCTTTATTTCTCTCTCTTCTTATTCTTCCTCCTCCATTCTTTATATACTAGGTGTTTTATTCTTTGCCTTTAGTTAGTGTTTGGATGGTCTGCTTTCTTTGCTATGATTTTATTTTCTCTGGTGACAGCTTTTTAGCCTTAGGAGTGCTTCCCTCTAGAGGAGTTCCTTTAAGATGTTCTGTAGAGGTGGTTTATGGGAGGCAAATTCTCTCAGCTTTTGCTTGTCTGAAAATTGTTTAATCCCGCTGTCATATTTAAATGATAATCGTGCTGGATACAGTATTCTTGGTTCGAGGCCCTTCTGTTTCATAACGTTAAATATGTCATGCCATTCTCTTCTGGCCTGTAAGGTTTCTGTTGAGAAGTCTGATGATAGTCTGATGGGTTTTCCTTTGTAGGTGATCTTTTTTCTCTCTCTAGCTGCCTTTAATACTCTGTCTTTATCTTTGATCTTTGCCATTTTAATTATTATGTGTCTTGGTGTTGTCTTTCTGGGGTCCCTTGTGTTAGGAGATCTGTGGGCTTCCATGGACTGTGAGACTATTTCCTTCCCCAGCGAGGGAAAGTTGTCAGCATTTATTTCTTCAAAGACACTTTCTATCCCTTTTTCTCTCTCTTCTTCCTCTGGTACTCCTATAATGCGAGTATTGTTCCATTTGGATTGGTCACACAGTTCTCTTAATATTCTTTCATTCCTAGCGATCCTTTTATCTCTCTCTGCCTCAGCTGCTCTGTGTTCCTGTTCTCTGATTTCTATTGCATTAACAGTCTCTTGCATCTCGTCCAGTCTGCTCCTGAGCCCGTCGATGGCTTGCCTCATTTCTGCATTGTCTTTCTTGACTTCCCTCACTTCTTCCCTCAGCTCTTGCATATTTCTCTGTAGATCCATCAGCATGGTTATGACTTTTAGTCTGAATTCTTTTTCAGGAAGATTCTACATTTCCATCCATTCAGGTTCCTTCTCAGGGGTTGTCTGGGTCTTGGTGATTTTTGTCTGTATCGTATTCCTCTGTCTTGTCATGTTGATAGGAGTGGTCGCTGGTAGGTGCCACGTATGTCAGCTGGGCTCTTTAGGACTTAAAAAAAAACAAGAAAAAAGAAGAAACTAGCAAAAAAAGAAGGAAGAGACAGAAAAGAGAGAAAGAAGGAAGAAAGAAAAGAAAGAAAAAGGAAAGGGAAAAAGAAAAAAACCAAAAAACAAGAAGAAAATAACAAAAAAGCAAAAAAAGGAAGAGAAAGAAAAGAGAGAAAGAAGAAAGAAGGAAAAGAAAGGAAAAGGAAAGGGAAAAAGAAAAAGAAAAGAAAGAAGAAAAAAGAAGAAAAAAGAAAAAAAAAGCCCACCTGGAGTGGATTCTCTAAGCGTGCTGTAGGTGTCGCTGTTGCTCCACTAATTCACAGCCATGGCCGTGCCGCTTTTTGTAGCTCTGGCTGGGGCGGGAACGAATGGGAGGCTGTTGTTCTCTGTATAAAGTTCCAGGGTGGCTGCTCCCTTCTCTCCGTCACCAGCAAAGGGGTCCGAAGTTCCCTAGGACTTCCAGCCTGCAGGGCTGAGCCTACTGGGGCAATGGTGTTCCCTTGCTGGGCTCCCCGCCTCTCCGAGACCGCTACAAACTGCGTGTGCTTTTCTCTTGTTCCGGGGCGCTGGCTGCACGGTCCCGGCGTGTTCCCGGCTCAGAACCTGCACCTTCTGCCTCTCCAATGTCCGATGCACCGTGCGATTTGTGTCAGCACTCCCGGCGCAGACCACCGGGGCTGGTTATTTCACGGACCTGCTCTTCCACTCCCTCCTGGCTCTGAATCCTCTCCTCCCACTGGCGCGCTGGGCTGGGTGAGTGTTCGGGTGCTGCCGGGTTGCTGCTCCATATCTTACCCGTCTCGCGGGGTGCTGAGTCCTCCTGGGTGTAGCTGCACGCTGTGCACTTTCCTGTGTGCTCTGGTCTCTCTTTTAGGAATAGTTGTATTTGCTGTATTTTCGTAGATTTATATAGTTTTGTGAGGATATTTCTGCTGCCCTGCTCACACTGCCATCTTCGTGGAAGTCTGTTTTGTTTTTAGATTCCACAAATAAGTGAAATCATGTGTGTGGATAAAGTGAAAGTTCCTTTGGCCAGGATTCTCACCTGGCCTTGGTTGGCTAGCTCACTGCACATGTGTGGGCAATGCATTGCTATTGACTCTATATAAAGAGCCCTGCCCAGTGCTCTGGGTGACACGATGGCACAGCTGCAAGGAGAGCAGAGCAGAGGCTGGAGTGGTGGCAGTGCTGAGGACAGAGGCCCAGAGGACGGCTGTGCAGATAGAGAGGCCCAGAGGCAGAGACCGGCTTGCTGCATGCAGACTCGCTCTGAGTGAACAAGATTTTAGTGATTGACCTGCCACTGTGGAAATAAAGTTGGGTATAAACCCTCTCACCCCAAGAACATTGTACTGTCATTTCTTTGGTCACATTGAGTCCATAGTGAACTTGTCCGGGGCTGAAACCCTTTGACAAGACAATGTGGTACTTGTCTTTCTCCACCTGGCTTATCTCACTGAGCATAACACCCTCCAAGTCCTTCCATGCTGTTACGAATGGTAGCATTTCTTTTTTTTTATGACTGAATACTATTCCATTGTGTATCTGTACCACCTCTTCTTTAACCATCCGTCCATCAACAGACACAGGTTGCTTCCATGTCTTGGGTATCATCTTTCATTCATTTTGTATGAAGGCTGAAAACAGAGGCCATTGGAAATGGTTTACTGCAGTGTAGAGAGAATTGAGGGGTGCCTCTCAACCTTACAAATGCCTGCTCCAGGAAATGTCTTCCAGTTAGGCAGTGGTGGTGCTCGGTGCTCACAGAGTGAGCAGCATAGTGGCTGATGACCGACCACAGGTCATTGTGAAGAAACTGCTGGGGCCTCATGCAAGAGGGTGGCAGGCCCGGGAGGGGGCTCTGCGACTGTGCACAGGGTCCAGCCAGTGCAGGAAGGGGCAGCGCACAGCACACGCAGCCTGCGACGCACTGCCCGCCCTGTGCTTGTGAGCCTCGCACATGGGTGTGCGCCCCCGTCCTGTGCAGCGCGCACCGAGGCCCCCGTCCTGTGCAGCGCGCACCGAGGGCCCCGCCAGCCTGTGCAGCGCGCACCGAGGGCCCCGCCAGCCTGTGCAGCGCGCACCGAGGGCCCCGCCAGCTTGTTCCTGGGGCTGAACCGACTGTCACTCCCTGGGAGAGGCTCCGCGCCCATCAGGAGACGGGTCGTGGAGAGAATGTAAGTCCCTTTGGCCAGGATTCTCCCCTGACCCTGATCGGCTAGCTCACTGCACACGCGTGGGCAGTATGTTGTTGATGACTCTACATAAAGAGCTCCGCCCAGGGCTCTGGGCTGCATGGCTGCAGGAGAGCAGAGGCTGGAGCGGTGGCCGCATCCAGGACAGAGACTGAGCCGGCTGTGGGGTTAGAGAGGCCCAGAGGCAGACCGGCTTGCTGCGTGCAGACTTGCTCCGAGGTGGACGGGATTCTAGTGATTGACTTGCCACCGTGGGAGTAAAATTGGGTATACACCCTTTCACCCCAAGAACATTCCACTGTCATTTTTCAGCCTCATCAAATCAAAAGTGAACTTGCCTGGGGCTGAAACCCACTGGTGAGGTGCAGTATCACACAGGTGTGAGGGCAGCATTGTATGCAGGGGAGAGCAGGGTGGCCGGAGCTGCTTAGCTAGGCCCCTTTACCGAGGGACCTTCCCCTGGGGCTTGCCCAGGCAGGGCTGGGAGGAGAGGTGGGACGTTTATTGCTGGCAGGTGGGGTTGGCCACCTAGCTCACCGGCCTGAGAACCCCACCTGGTTGAGGTCAGGGCCCGGCAGAACCGCAATGCTCAGGATGGCCACCAGAGGGCGCCCGAGCCCTGCTCTGCCGGCCTGACCTTCACTGTGGGGACCTGTAGGAACCCTGCCCGACAGGAAGCCCTGATTCGGGTCTGGTAGAGGTGGGGCCGTCTCCGGACCCTGCCCATTGCCCTGCTGCAGCAAGGCCCTGGCCAACGGGCAGAGGACAGGAGTGACCTGTTGTGTCACTTCTGGGCTGAAGCATAAGCTGTCAGCCTTCTTGTGGCGACTAGTTCCTTGCCAGTGGGTTTCAGTTCGGGGCAAGGTCGCTATGGATTCAGTGTGACCAAAGGAATGACAGCTGAACGTTCTTGGGGCAAAGGGATTTATTACCCGGCTTCTTCTCCCTGCGGTAGGTCGAGCACTAGCATCTCTGCCTCGCACAGAGCACTGGACCGAGCCCTCTATATAGCACAATAATAGCTTATTGCCTAAAGGTGTGGAAGCGGTAGCCTAGCAACAGGCCAGTTACATCACCAGGTGGTTTAAGTTCATTGAGGATCCTGGCCATAGAAACCCCAACTTCCCCACAACTGGCCAGGCTGTGAGTTTGGGGGTCAGCTAGAGAAGGGGGCACCTCGTCATCCTGGGTCCCCCAGTGGCCACGTGGAGCCGATCCCGCAGAGTGTGTCAGAGATGGAGCGGGAGCAGAAATACGCCCCTGTTGCTTCTGCGGCTGAGTGCTGGGGGTTCCATCATGACAGCCTTGCCTCCCCTGCTTGACTCTCCTCCTCCTCCCCCAGGCGCCATGCCGGCTGGTCCCACCCAAGCTGGGCCCCTGGCTGGGGCCTCGGGGCACTTTCAGGGTGGCCGCCCAGCCCTGCCTGGTGGTTCTGACCAGAGCCTCTAGGCATCCTCTGCTTCCCAGTCCGTCTGGTCTCCCACTCCGCCCTCTCCTGTCCCCTGCCCTGGGGCTTACCTGTCTGGGCTGCTGGCTTGGCCAGTGCAGAGGTCCTGGGGGACATAGTGGGAGGGGAGAGGGAAGCCAAGTGTTTACATGCCAGGGCCCTCTGCATGGGGTCGCTCAGGCTGCTTGTGTCCCTGGACAGGAGGCTGTTGGTGTCCAGAGATGGCTGGACTCCCACAGCTGCCTTTCTTTCGCGGGCCCCCCTCTTGCTGGGGTGGGCGCTGCTGCACACCAGGAGGGAAGGTGCTGCCTGGTGAAGGTGACAATCAGCAGCCCGCATTCACTCCTTGCTCCTGAAGGCCCAGGATCCCGGCAGTGGGGTGTGGCCTGCACCCTGACTCAGCCCCCATCCTCAGGGAGGAGCCGCTTGCTCAGGAGCTCACGTGCAAGGTTACAAGACTCGTGGGTGCATGACTGCCTTCAGGAAGGATGGCGGCCTGGGGACACGCGTGGTCTGGGCCAGGAGTGTGAGGACACGGACCGAGGATTGCAAGGCACTAACGTCCTCGAGGCAGGGGGTGTAACAATAGGAGCAAGGAATGGCAAGGGAGGTCTAAGTGTAAATACCAGGTGTGAACCCAGACAAGCATTGCATGGCGGGAGTGCTGCGTGGGAAGGAATGGCTCGTGGCAGGCAGAGGGCGCAACAGAGCGGCAGGCTGGACACGCTGCCTGCATGCCCGCAGCAGAGCTGAACCTGGAGAGGAGCCCCGGCGGCCCGAGCTGGTGGTAGCAGGAAAGAGGCCTGCGGGGGCCGCTTTTTTTGGTGGTTATTTTCAGGTCTTAACATTTTTAATAAAATTTAGATTCACAGACAGACTGGGAAGAGAGCAGGGTCCCACACGCCATTCACTCCCGCGTCCTTGCATGCACGTGTCACTGTTGTGAACAAGTATCAGTCGTGAAACTGTGGGGAGGCCCAGCACACCTGGTGCGGTGCCAGCGGGCCGCGCGCCAGGGCACAGCGAGCGTGGGTTCCCAGGGGCACTGGAGCCGTCCAAGGAGTGGCTGAGCAGGCGCGTGTCCTCGGACGGCCCTCCCGCAGCCCTCCATGCCTCGCCGGCCGTCAGTGCTCGCTTCCTCCTGACCAGGACCTTCCTGGGGCAGCTCCTTGTCTCTGTCGCTCCGCCCAGTTCTGCAGGCGGCACTGAGGGGTGGGGTGCCCGCCACTGTGTCTGGGTCTGCATGCAGCTTGGTGGATCACTGCGATGGCACAGGATGGCCACCAGGGGGCTCGCGGCCCTGCTCCGTGGTCACTGGGTGGGGAGGGGCCGTGGCTGCACAGGGTGACCTGCCAGTGTGACCCGGCCTGCCCGGCGCTGGCCAGCCTCCGTGTCTGTGCCCAGAGTCCGATGTTGGACCAGGCTTCCCTGTCTGGGCCTTTGAGTTCCTGGGACACTTGGAGGTCATCAGCTGGCAATCATCCACAGGCCTTACTCTCCCCAGGGGACCAGAGACCACCCCAGTGTCTCTGCAGGGGGCTTCCCCCAGGCTCTGGACCCCGACCAGGCAGGCAACAGGAGGTCCTTGGGGGTTCCGCACTCACGTTGGCAAAGGTCCTCCTTGGGGACCCCTGGAAACGACCATCTGCGGAAGCCCGCTGACCCTGAACTGGGGACAGGCCTGCCCAGTGGAGCTCAGGGTGCCCCTCCATGGGGCCCAAGCCTGGGGGAGCGTCCCCCAAACTGCTGTGGCAAACGGCACCAGGGAGCCGTGCTCCCACCCTCAGGCCTCACCCGCTGGGCTGGGGCTGGGCCTGGACCTCAGGACACCTGCACACCTGTGTGGGCACACCCAGCAGGTGCCCGGACACAGGACTCGGCTCCCACGGGGCAGCCCCCACCTGTGCCTGCCGCCCGGCGTTCCATCCTAGGGGTGTTCCAAGGGCCCCGGAGCACACTTCCCATCAAAGGCCTGGGTGAAGACGGCATCCATGTGCACACTGACTCGGCTCAGTCCTAGGTGCCAGCTGCAGCGGACACGCCCCAGTGGTGCTGGCCATGCCCTCTGCCCCTCCCTCCTGCTCCTGTCCTCTGCCCTTTGCCCCTGCCCCCCACCTGCCCAGGAGGGCCAGGTCTGGGGAGTCTCCCGTTGCGTGCGATGCTGCTGACGGCCACACGGGGGCAGCAGAGTCCGTTGTGCGCTGGGCGCCCTGTGTCCTGCTGGGCTGCAGGGTCAGGGTGGGCCAGAGGGACCGCCTGCGCTGATGCCAGCCCTGGGGTCCCCCCGCCTGGGCCTCAGGCCACCGGACCCTGTCCCTAGCTTACCAGACCTGTCCCCTGCCCCACACGACCCCAGCCCCAGATCACCCTGACCCTGGGCACCCTGACCCCAGCCTCCCTGGGCCAAGCTTATCACAGCAGGACTCACCTCGGCCCTTGGGCACCGGGCTGATTTGGCTGTGCTTGGGGACAGTGTCACCCGGGGCCAGCGTCTGGAGGCCCCGTGAGGGGTGGGGACACTGAGAATGGGTGCTTGGGGGACAGGACGAAGGGACCCCATCCTGGCGGCCTGTCTTGTGCTGGGCACCTCAGTGCGGCTCCCCGCGGGGCAGGAGGAGGGGCTTGCTCCCTGTGGGGGGAGGAAGTCTGGGCTGGCGGCCTGTTGGGTGTCCAGGGCAGGGTCTGGGGGTGCAGGGTAAGGGGGCCAGCTCCCTTGGTGGGGAGGGCTCACGCTGGAGGCTTGGGTTTCTGGGATGCCCAGGGGGCCGCCTCGAGGTGTTCAGCTGTGCTCACACATGTGGGGTGTGTTGCTCATGAGGCCAATCATAGGTGGTGGGGTCCGCCCTCCCCTTTGGAGCAATAGTCGTAAGTAACAGCCTGTACCCTCATGCCGCTGGAGGGGCTCACATGTGCGTGCACACTGGGGCTCAGGGCTGGACACTCGCCGGTCCTGAGAGCTGCCGACAGCCTAACCCTGTGCCTGATCCACTTCCCCGTGTCAGCATCGGGTGCGGCTTGGGCTCTTAGCTCCGCTGGCCTTCTTGCTCATCGGGGCACTGAAGGGTCACTCGAAGGTGGGAGTGATGGCAGGGCTGCCCACTGAGGCCACCCAGCTGGGACCTGGTGTTTCCTGGGCCTCAGGCCTCTCAAGGCCTCCTGAGGGCCAGGCTAGCAGACATGTTGGTGGACAGCAGTCAGGCCAGCCCTGGTCCTGGCGGACAGATGCCAGCTCCTGCTGGGGTCTCCCTGAGCCCTCTGCAGACCGGCTCCTTCCCGCAGTCTGATGCCCTTGTGCTGGGGTTCGACAGCGCTCACTCGTCCATGCTGAGACCATTCCAAACTCCTGGAGCTGTGGGAGCGCTATGGGGGCCCCTCACCTCCTTCTCTAGGGTCCTGGGGTGTCGCCATATGGCCACACCAGCTCTTCTCCTCTGTGTGCGTGTATACTTTATCACGGCTCCGAGGCCTTGTGAGTGCACGCGCGCGCACACACACACACACACACACACACACACACACACACACACACAGAGGCAAGCCCAGGCCTGTGGTGCGGCCAGTCTGCTCGGGACCCTGTGGCAGTGGTGGGGCTGGCCAGGCAGAGTAGGCGCTGACATGAGACGGCTGCAAGGAACTCCGCCCTGAGGAGATGGTTGTCCGCGACTTAGGATGGACTTCAGGGTGGAGTGAAAGCTGAGTGTCCTTCAGTACAAACTGCTCTGGGGACTTGGCACGTGGGTCTTTCCTGGGCCAGGGACATGGGGGCCCACCTGCCCATGGTGCCGTCACTGAGCTCTGAGGTCCCGGGGTGAGCCCGTCACCAGACGGTGGTCGGCCCCGTGTGGCCATCCTGTTCTCACCGTCAGCACAGCCCTCCATGCCTCACAGGGGCACACACTCCATCTCCATATTGTACAAGGAGCAGAGTGACAAAGGCTTTTGCCCACCTGCAGCCCATGTGGGCCTTCTGAGCACGTTCACAAGGAGGTTGTTAAGTGCATTTCCTACTCAGGACGCTGTCCACGCACGATGGGCTAATCGCCATGGCTCCCCATCATAGGTGCAGGAGATGTGCAGAGCACAATAGGACGCACGTGCTGCCACCCCGGGTGCGGCGGTGAGACAAGCTTGCGCATGCTCGTGGCGCAGGCTGAAGAAGAGGTTAGGGGACCCCCGTCCCACCGGGGAGCAGAGAGAGCCTGTGGCAGCTGCCCCATCAACTCTGCAGAAACTCCTCAGAGGCGAGGGGCACTGGAGGAAGGAGTTACCTGCACCTGCTCTCCTCCACCACCCCAGGGCCGTGGCACATGGGTCGTCTGGGATCCCCCACCGGCCCCTGGCTGCCCCTCCTGCTGTGTGGGCCTGTGGGGGGCTCCCCACTCGTTGGTCCTCACCAGGTCACTCTGGGACTGTCGTGCAGCTGCAGGGAGGTCACGGAGCTCCCCGTGTGGTGCGAGCGGGCCAACACACAGCGAGCGTAGGAGTGGGGTGCTCGCTACCTCTGTGCCTGGGTCTGCGTGCCCCACCTGGTGGAGCACTGCGATGGCACGGGATGGCCACCAGGGGACTCCCGGCCTTGTTCCGTGGTCACTGGGTGTGGAGGGGCCGTGGCTGCACAGGGGGACATGCCAGTGTGACCTGGCCCACCCGGTGCTGGCTGGCCCCTGCATCTGTGCCCGGCCACCGGCCCTGCTCTCTGGATGCTTTTAAAACCTCTGTCCCTGGCGTTTGGCAGGCTCAACTCAAAATATCACGATGTGCATTTTATTTTTAATATTTAGTGTCATGAGCTGAATTGTGTCCCCTCCAAATTTCACATCTTGGATTCCTGATCCCCAGGACCTTAGAGTTTTACTTAGTTTGGAGATGGGGTCTTTAAAGAGGTGATTAAAGTTAAAGCGAGGTCCTGGATGTCCCTGACCCACCATGGTGGTGTCACTGTAAGGAGAGGAGATGGGGAGGCAGACAGGCTTGGGGGATGGCCGTCTGCATGGGGGAGAGAGGCCTTGGGACCCCCCGCCCTGCCCCCGCCTGGACCTCGGATCTGCCTGCAGGCAGGAGAGCACCCGGGTGGCCGCGAAGGCCCTGTGTGGCACTGTACATCAGCTGCCCAAGCGCCTGGTGGGTGTGGGGGGGTCTCGGACAGGGTGAGCCTGCCCCCATCACTTGGGACCTTCCCAGCTGTGCCTCTCGCCTCCCTCCGCCTCTCCTCACACAGGAGAGGTCCCTGCTCTGTGGCTGTTGGTCCCCTCTGTTGGTACCAGTCTCACATATCCTTTTTCCATTCCAGAACTTCCCACACCCATGGGCTCACCTAACATCGTTTTTATTTCGCTCTTTAGGTGTGAAGAGACATTACACATGGTCTATTCCACATCTGGTGGCTCTGATCCTTGTCTCTTCTGGGGTCTTTGGAGTTCCCTGGGTTGCTGATTCCTGCTTCTGGGACTTCCTGTTTTTGCTTCATTATGAGTTTTTGTGAGTGGACACCCGTCCCTCAGGTCTCCATCTGTGACGTTTCCCTCCAAAGTCCAAATGCTTGAAGGAGGGCGGCCCCACGGACCCTGTCCCTAGCTTACCAGACCTGTCCCCTGCCCCACACGACCCCAGCCCCAGATCACCCTGACCCTGGGCACCCTGACCCCAGCCTCCCTGGGACAAGCTTATCACAGCAGGACTCACTTCGGCCCTCGGGCACCGGGCTGATTTGGCTGTGCTTGGGGACAGTGTCACCCGGGGCCAGCGTCTGGAGGCCCCGTGAGGGGTGGGGACACTGAGAATGGGTGCTTGGGGGACAGGACGAAGGGACCCCATCCTGGCGGCCTGTCTTGTGCTGGGCACCTCGGTACGGCTCCCCGCATGGAGGAAGTCTGGGCTGGCGCCCTGTTGGGTATCCAGGGCAGGGTCTGGGGGTGCAGGGTGAGGGGAGCTGCTCCCTTGGTGGGAGGGCTCATGCTGGGGGCTCGGGGCTCTGGGATGCCCAGGGGGCCTCCTCGAGGTGTTCAGCTGTGCTCACGCACATGGCCCTGTCCATCGTCTTGGGTGTGTGTCTCTGCAGGTGCATCTGACCCCTGCCAATCACTCAGAGAGCCCCAGTTTCTCTGCACCCAGAGTTCCTCCGGACTGTCCTTCTAGGGGAGCAGCCCCTGACAGTGTGGGGCGCCCACTAGTCTCTGTGTCTGCTCACTCACTGTGTGGCTTGGCCATGTGCCTGCTGGCAGGCCCCCTGGTCATCCTTGGGCGGCTGCCACAGTGAGGAAGGGGCCACATGTGACCTCATGGTGTAAATCACTGGAGGAACAGGCCAGTTGGCTTTTGTTTCTGTCCACAGGGCATAGCGGTGTCCTCAGCGACCGTCCACTGGAAACCACTGATGGTAGTGGACTTGAAACCTGCCCTGCCCCCTTGCTGACGGCTAGGTGACCTGCAGAGAGGCTGAGGCCCAAAGCCTCACACAGGCCAGCTGGGGGCCAGGCAGCCCCTCCCCGGTCTCAGGTCCTGGTCCCTGCCCACGGAGCAGGGGGCGCCCAGGAGCATAGGCTCCTCCTCAGATGAAGTTGAGGGCGACAGAACCCCAGGTAACCTCGGCTGTAGCAGCCGCATGCACGCCTGCTCTGGGGAGATCTGCCCGCCCTCAGGGAGCCTCATGGTTGATCCTAAAAGCAAGACAGCTGCGAGAGGCCAGGCACTGGGGCCCCTTCACCTCCTTCTGATTCCAGGGTGGGGTCCTGGTCTCAGTGCCACTTACGGAGGAGGACGCTGGGGCCAGCAGGGGCTTGCAGATCAGGGTGCCTCCCTACCACCCCACCTGCCTTCCCATGCTGCCCCCTGTCCCCGCCTTCCCCCACATCGCCCCATCCCACCTCTCTCCTCTCCCTCATCCCCACCAGCCCGTCCCCTGCCCATGGGCGGGGGGCTGTTTCCCAGAGCCCACTAGACACGTAACGCCTCCATTGGATTGTACTGGAAAGACACTATTCATTATGAGGCGCACGCGAGGCCCAGGGCCCCTAGCGAGGACGCCCCTCCCCCCAGCAGCTCGGCCGCAGCTCCTGGGACTCGTCCCTCCAGACCAGTAAGTGTCACAGAGGATGTGTGTCTGCAGCACACGGTGTGGCTTCAGTGTTTTCGGAGAACAGCCTTAGAAATGAATGTTTCAACACAGAAAGATACAGAGCGACACAATCACCCTAACGGAGGGCAGGCGGGGACCCCGTCCAGTTGCAGGCCCTGTCTCTCTCCCAGCCAGTCCCGGGGCATGTCCTTGTGTCTGGTCTCAAGGGTCCCTCCTGACCAGTCCACAGCCCTGCCTCCCCGGGTGGGCCAGGGGTCCCAGGAGGGCAGTGTCCCCACCAGGACTGAGCCTGGAGAGGGCCCAGGAGGTGGGCTGCCGGAGAGCAGGGCCCCGGGGGGGTTGAGGAGCCCAGCAGCATGGAGGGCTGCGACCCGCCGCCCCATGGGGACCTCCGCAGCCCTTTGCAGCGCTGGGTCTGTGGCCGGGACTCCCCCAGCCCCGGGCCCTCTCCCTGCCAGCCTGCTCTTCCCAGCTCCCCCCAGAGCCCCACCTGCCCTTACCTTTTCATGGACAAGACATGCTGAGGAGTGCCTCTGGCTGGCCCCTCACCGCTGCTTGGCCCACGACCAGCTTATTTTCCTTTTCCTCTAAAGAAAAAAAACTTTTTTTATTGTGAATCGTTACATTCTGACAGAAAGTGTCCCAGGGCAAGATGCATGACCCAAGAGCCCCTGTGAGGACGCCCCCAGGGCCCAGCTGGGCCGCAGGGTGCCTCCCAGCCTTCCTGTCTCCCCTCCCCACAAGGACTTGTCCCCTGGTCCCGTGGAGCGTGGGGGTGCAGGGTCCCACCGGGCCAGCTCAGCCTCCGCCTCTCCTGCGGCCCTGGGTGGCTCAGGTTCACCCTCGTCCTGGTGGCAGGAGCTCTGTCAGGGGGCTGGGCGGCCAGGTTTCCTGGGCAGAGGTACAGGCTGGCCCGAGGGCTCAGCAGGAGGGCTGGAGAGGGCGGTAGGGGTGCCCCTGTGCCTGTGGCTGCCGCTCTGGGTGCCCCTGCACAGCCCAGTGGGTGCCAGGGGTCGAGGCGGCTGTGGAGGAGGGCACGGTCTGTCCAGGAGTCACCCGGGGTGCTGGAGGTCGTGGTCAGCCGTGGCTTCCAGAACACTCCCTAGGGTGCAGATGGGAGGTGAGGGAGCTGCAGGCTAGGAGACCTGGGGGGAGCCTGCGGGTCTGGGGGCCAGCCTGGCAGTGGTGGGCAGACCCCGACAGCTGGATGGTGGGCCCTGGGCGCCGGCCACATGGGGCAGGGTGGACCTCCAGGGGACTGCTTGACAGCTGCCCGGACAGTGAGGGAGAAGGCGTGTGAGAGGCATGCTCACAGCCTCTCCACCCTCTCTGTTCTCTGGGCCCAGGCCTGTGTCCTGTTTCGGCGGGGTGATTGCCTGGGTGCTGGGTGTGGGCCTGGGGTGCAGGCGTGTACCTTTCTGAAAGCATGAATCTGTTCAGAGCCAGAGCCTCTGTGTCTCCAGAAGAAGCCATGGCCCCAGTGGGTGCCCAAGAAGAGGCTGGGGAATTTCTGGGTTCAGGATTCACCCTCAGGAACAACCTCTCCCCCCCTCAGGGTACCCCCAGCCCATCCCTCATGTGAGCCCCTGGGAATGACTGTGAGCCTGTGTGTGTCTGTGAGTCCATGAGGGCCCGTGTGTACCCGTGTGAGCCCGTGTGGACGATGGGAGTCATGAACATGGTGCAGCGTGTGCTGGAACCCCGTGCGCCTCTGGGGACCGTGTGCCCAAGTGTATGTGAGTGTGTGCAGGGCCCACGGGGCTGTGGCTGAGCGTTAAGCCACAGTCACTCAGCTTAGTGGCTAAGAGAATATGTGTCCAGGTGTGTGTTTGTATCTGTGTTTGTCAGGGTGAACAGGTTTGCTGAGAGGCCACATATGCCTGTGTGTGTGTTTGAGCCTGTGGGGCCTGAGGGTACAATACGTACTGATGGCTGTGGCCTGTGTCTGTGTGTCTGTGTGTGTCTCCATGTGAATGGTCTGGGTGACCAGGTTTGTGGGGGGCTGGGATCCCTGTCATCTGGGCCGTACACTGCGGATCCTCCCTGGGACTCTCCCTCGAATTTAGGCGTCTTCCCTGGATGGCTTGGGCTGGCTGGGCTGGGGCAGTGGGCACAGGCAGAGACCCCTGCTCTGGGAGGTGTGGTGAGAGCTGGCCTGCCTGCCCTGGACACCCTGCACTGTGTCCCCAGCATCTCACTGTGGTCACCACACCTGCTGGCCCTCCAGGGCTCTCAGTGTGTGGGGCTGTGGAGCCAGAGGCAGCCCCTGTATTTGGGGTGGGATGCCACAGGGACCTCCACAGCCCACTTGGAACAAGTGGCAGGTCTGCACAGAGGTGGCCATTTGGGGCAGGCCCAAAAGGTCCCTGGCTCTGGGGTGGTAGGCGCCCTGCTGAGGGCCAGCGGTCTGAAGGTGCGCAGGTCGGTTGGTGAGCAGGCTTCTCTGACCTGGCTGTGGCAGGGTCAAAGTTTGGACGAAGGTCAGGGTGGGCTGAGTGGCAGGGCAGGACAGAGTTGGGGGTGGGTGGTCCCAGCTGTGGGCGAGGGGCCTTTTCCCTGGGTGGCCTGCAAAGCCCACTTCCTGGGGCTGTGCCTGGTCCCTCCCTGTGCAGGGTTTCCCTCCCTAGACGGTCCTCAGGGAAGCACCCTGGGGTCCTGGTCGCTGGGCCGGCCATAGCACCGGCCTGGACACGCAGGGGCCAGGGTAGTGGGAGGAAGGCCAGAACCCCCCCAACCCGCAGCAGGCTGGGCCCCAGCCTCGCCTCCCCCAATGCAAATGCCTGAAGGTTCAGGGGGGCTGTTGTGGTCTCGGGGTGAGTGGGACTTTCCACTCCAGCCCTCACCTGCTCTGTGGTTCCCGTCCTCGATGCTTTTAGAAATATTTGCAAGCATGTTTGTGCCTGTGTGTCGGGTGGGGGTGGGGGCCACAGCCCGTGCCCACGGGTCTTGTTTTTCAGACTGGGCTCAGGGGAGGAGAGCTGCACACCTGGCTGCCCCAGTGGGAGCAGTGAGGGTCCCGGGGCCTGCAGCCCTGCTTAGCAGCATGTGGGACGCTGGCCTGGGTCATGCCCTTTGTGGGGAGGCCCTGGGCAGCCGAGGTGCCCAGCCTGAGTGTGGCTTAGGGCCCAGCCAGACAGGAGCTTCCAGAAGCAGTCTTCCTGGGCTGGTGGTACAGATGGGGAGGGAGGCTCGATGACAGGCTCTTTACTCACACCCTATGCGTGTGCACACAGAACACAGAACACACAACACATACATGGGTGTATGCTCACTGTGACCCTGGCATGGGCTGCCCAGGTAACGAGCTGGCCTGGGTCGTGCTCAAGTGCCCTGCTGTCCCCACATGGCTTGCTCTGACCTTGCTTCTGAGCTTGGAGGACCAGGAAGGCTGAAGCACCTATCTGGCCAGCCTTCCTGACCCCGGTACAAAGCTCTGGCCCCACAGTACCACTCATGTGCATGTGAGTGCCAGCAGCCAGTGAGCACACACACGTGTGAGATGAGTGGGGCCAGAAGGCAGGTAGTGTGCATACATGTACACAGGTATGGCCCGGGTGTGTGCAGGCATGTAGATGTGGGCGGGTGTGTGTGGAGGTGTGAGGTGTGTGTAGGAACGTAGATGTGTGTGTGTGTGTGGAGGTGTGCGGTGTGTGTAGGAACGTAGACGTGTGTGTGTGTGTGTGTGGAGGTGTGCGGTGTGTGTAGGTGTGTAGACGGGTGTGTGTGGAGGTGTGTGGTGTGTGTAGGTGTGTAGACGGGTGTGTGTGGAGGTGTGCGGTGTGTGTAGGCATGTGCAGGTGCGCCGTGGGGCTCCCAGGAGACCCTGCCAGCATCTTCCAGGCCTGGCTTACTGTCAGCGCCCCCAGGACAAGACCTTTGCCCACCTACCAGGTCCCTCCCAGGTTCCTGCATGCCTCACGAAGCCCTTGGGCAGTGACAGGACCAGGCAGGTGGCCCTGGCAGTAGCCAGGTAGATGTGTCCTGTGTACCCAGCACGGTCCGGCATGGCCAGGGGAGAGGGGTGTTTCCGATGTGGGCACCAGGGTGGAAGATGGCCTGAGGGCTTTCCTGGGTGAGGAGTGGTGTGTAGCCCCGCCGTGGGGCCTGAGTATGCACGTGCGTGTTGGAGGTGCAGCCCCAGTGAGGCCCCTAGTGGGGGGCTTTCTCAGTACCTTCCTGGTCTGGGTAGAAACCCCAGACTCCCAGTCCCAAACAGAGGCCCCCACCCCAGGAGGGAGGAGGGGGCACTTGGCCGGCCGAGGAGTCCCCTGGGTTAAGGGCTGAGCCCTGCGCTGGGTGAATGGGAGCAGGCTCCTGACAGAGCCAGGCCTCGGGGCTGTGGCCCTGATCTGTGCAGACACGGAGACCCGGACCCTGCCCTGCCGACTCAGCACAGGTGCAGAAGCCCCCGTACAGCCACACGCAGAGATGTGCGCTCAAAGATGCACACCCTGAACGCTGGCACGCGCCCGTGCCACTGCCCTGAAGTGACAGGCAGACGCCGAGGGCCGGGCTGTGCCGGTAAAACTCCGTGGGGCGTTGGAATGCTGATTTCACATCAGGTTCACATGTCATTACATAGTCTTGACTCTTTTAAAAGCCATGAAAAAGTAGCTCTGAGTCCATACAAAGCAAGTCCCTGCTATCACGTAGATGACATTCTAGTGGGAGGAGATACTTTAAAAAATAAAATAATTTTATATAGGGTTAAGTGCTCTGAAGAAAGTAAAAGAGGGCACTATATTTAAGAGTAACGGTGGGTTGGTCGGCGAAGACCTCCTGGAGGGTGACTTTTGAATTGTGAAGGAATCAGTCACACAAAAATATGGAGAATGACCACACGCTCCCATGCCTCACACAAACACATGACCCCAACTCACTCACTGGGCTGCCCACACACAGAACAACCTGACACACGCAGGCTCACGCACAGACGAACACGCACCCCCAGGTGCACACCCGCACCCCTCCCTCCAGGCCCTGGGCACTCAGGGAGTCCCAGCCAGGCTGTCGCAGGCCCTGCCGCTTCCCATGAGGCCCAGCAACGTGCCCGGACCCCACTGCACTAGCCACGTGCCCCTGTCCTGCCTCGACGGTCCCACCTGTGAGAGGGGCATGCACCCTCTGTTCGGGGAAGGCCCCCACAAGTGGCGCAGGGGCGCACGGGCGGAGGTCAGCCAGCCGTCAGGAGTGGCCGAGCCAGTCCTGGGTCAGGCTGGGCGGCCGTGTGCGGGTGGGGCCAGAGCAGCTCGGGGACCCCACTTCCCCTCTGGGGTTTGGCCCCCATGGTCGCCAGACGCCCACCCGGCCCTCCACTCCAGCACTGTGCCAGCAAGGGCAGCCCTCTGGGCCTCAGGGAAACCCACAGGCCTGCCTGGGCCCAGCACTTGGGGCTGTGGGACCGGGACACTGTGTGGGCGAGGCAGGAGGCAGGAACCCTGGGGTCCCGGGACCCCAGCCTGGGGCTGACAGCGGGCGCTCGGGCCTGGTGCAGGATGACCACCACCACACAGCCCTGGGGCGGGGGTGGGCGCTGCCAGGCCAGCAGGGCGGTCCCAGAGTGCGGGGAGGGCCCCGCAGGGCCGTGTGGGGCCCAGTGCGCTCTGGCTGGGCCCAGGTGCAGGGCATGAACCCACCATGCCCCTTTCCTCTGGCTGCCACGCGGAGGGGCGCCCCAGGGTCCAGGGGGAGGTGGCACTGGGGTGAGGGCCATTCTCTTGTTAAGGGTGGTGAGATGAGGGCCTCCTGTTCCTTCACTCCTCTTCACGTGCCCCTGGGAACCTTCTAGAAGGGGCCTGTCCCTCACCCATGCATCTGGGCAGTGTGGAGCACGGGGCCCGCTGGTGGGCCTGGGCCAGTGTTGGGTCAACACCAGTGGTGAGACAGTGCCTGGCCCGGAGCAGGCTGAGGGCAGGTGCCCTCACCCCAGGGCACCCTCACTGGTCGCTCTGTCCCACCCCCCCCACTGTTACCAGCAGGGGTCTCTCTGCTGTCCCCCACTGCCCTGGACCCTGGGCGCCATGTCCTAGCGGTCCCAGGGCACAACACCAGCCTTGGCCTCTCAGCCCACTGGCCTCTGGCTGTCATGCTCTCCCCTCTGGGGCAGACATCCGGCAGGCCCGGGGTGGGGGTCGGGCTGCTTTGTCAGGGTCTCTGGGCCCCAGCATAAGGCGCTAAGCCCACTGCCGCCACCCCCACCTCCAGCAGGTGCGAAGGGCTCCAGTCTCAGTTTCTGAGTTACTCACTCTGCGCAAATTGGCCCTGGAGGGCACATGCAAATGGCTGTTTGTTCTGCACCGAAGAACATGTTTCTCATCCTCTGAGGCGGCTTCCAGAAATAGCTTACGCACCTGCAGTCTCAGCCACCACCCCCCAGCAGGGCGGCTGGCCCGCGGCTCAGGCCTCAGGGACCCCCTGACCCCCTACCCGCAGGGCAGAGCCCACCAGAGCCTCCTCGAGTCAGTGACACAGTGACCCCCCAGCAAGCAGCGACATGGGTCCCAGCGTGTTCCCACCGTGGTGCCCTGGGGCCCTGGGGAGGCTGCCCCACAGCAGCATGAGTGGCCCCAAGCCCCAGTGTGGGTAGGGGCCTTGGGGTGGAGGGACAGAGAGAGTGCACAGGGTCACCCAGGAGCGGCCTATCCAGGCCTGGCAGCTGCCACTTCGCAGAACACGACGGTGCGGTTCAGCAGGGCCCATGGGCCTCGGGGCGGTGACCTGAGCCCTTGCTGGCCTGTCCCCTGGCCTCCCCTGCCCGTTCCTGCCCTCACACCGCCTGGCCCTGTCCATCCCCCATCCCCAGGTGAGCCCTGGGCTCCATCTCTCTCTCTGACCCCTCTTCAGACCCCTTCCCCTGCCATCCGTGTCTCGCCTGTCTCCCCGTTTCTGTCTACCTCTCTGTCCATCTTGCCCCCTCTCTCTCCTTGTATCCCTGTCTCTGTGTCTCTTCCGGCCTGTCTCTCCCTGTCTTAAACTGGTGAATTAGAGAAAGACGCTGGCCGAGGCCCACCAGCGGGCCCCGTGCTCCACACTGCCCAGATGCATGGGTGAGGGACAGGCCCCTTCTAGAAGGTTCCCAGGGGCACGTGAAGAGGAGTGAAGGAACAGGAGGCCCTCATCTCACCACCCTTAACAAGAGAATGGCCCTCACCCCAGTGCCACCTCCCCCTGGACCCTGGGGCGCCCCTCCGCGTGGCAGCCAGAGGAAAGGGGCATGGTGGGTTCATGCCCTGCACCTGGGCCCAGCCAGAGCGCACTGGGCCCCACACGGCCCTGCGGGGCCCTCCCCGCACTCTGGGACCGCCCTGCTGGCCTGGCAGCGCCCACCCCCGCCCCAGGGCTGTGTGGTGGTGGTCATCCTGCACCAGGCCCGAGCGCCCGCTGTCAGCCCCAGGCTGGGGTCCCGGGACCCCAGGGTTCCTGCCTCCTGCCTCGCCCACACAGTGTCCCGGTCCCACAGCCCCAAGTGCTGGGCCCAGGCAGGCCTGTGGGTTTCCCTGAGGCCCAGAGGGCTGCCCTTGCTGGCACAGTGCTGGAGTGGAGGGCCGGGTGGGCGTCTGGCGACCATGGGGGCCAAACCCCAGAGGGGAAGTGGGGTCCCTGAGCTGCTCTGGCCCCACCCGCACACAGCCGCCCAGCCTGACCCAGGACTGGCTCGGCCACTCCTGACGGCTGGCTGACCTCCGCCCGTGCGCCCCTGCGCCACTTGTGGGGGCCTTCCCCGAACAGAGGGTGCATGCCCCCCTCACAGGTGGGACCGTCGAGGCAGGACAGGGGCACGTGGCTAGTGCAGTGGGGTCCGGGCACGTTGCTGGGCCTCATGGGAAGCGGCAGGGCCTGCGACAGCCTGGCTGGGACTCCCTGAGTGCCCAGGGCCTGGAGGGAGGGGTGCGTGTTCGTCTGTGCGTGAGCCTGTGTGTGAGCGGGAGGTGGCCAGTGTGTGGTCAGGAATACTTCTGTGGTGTTTGTGTGGGTGTGTGCGTGTGCCTGGGGTTTGTTCGCCTGTGGGTGCTGGCTTGAGGGTCTGCCCTGAACACCTGCCCAGGGCACTGTCCCTCTGCCTACTTCTGTCTGGGGTCTTGGGGTCTTGATGTTTGTCCTACATCTCTCTGTCCACCTGTCTCTCCCTGTCTCTGTCTCTCCCCATCTCTATCTCTCTTTGTCTCTCCCTATCTCTTTCTCTGCCCACCCCTGTCTGTTTTTCCCCTTTCTGTCATTGTCTTTATCTCCCTTTCTTTCCCCACCTCTGTCTCTTCCAGTCTCTCCCTATGTCTATCTCTGTCTCTTTCCCCACCTCTGACTCTCCCCACCTCTGTCTCTGTCTTTGTCTTTTCCTCTCTGTCCACATCTCTGTCTCTCCCTACCTCTGTCTCTCCCCATCTCTATCTCTGTCTCTGTCTCTCCCCCCCTCTGTCTGCCTGTCTGTCTCTCACTGACCCTGGTGCTGTCCCCAGTCCTTTACCCCAGTCCTAGGGTGGCCCGTGGCTCTGCTGTGGGCCCTGCAGGGGGCCCTGGCCCATAGCCCACAGGGTGCCACTGAGGTCTGCCTTGGCTGAGGGCCTCCGCACAGGGGAAGCGGGGCCCAGTGGCAGCCCCTCACTGCCAGCTGCCCCAGGCCTGTCCTTGTCATGGGCCCATGGGGCTGCACATGCATGAGTCCCGAGGCAGGGGAGAGCCCCTGGTGTGGCCTGGACCCGGTGGGGGTCAGAGTCACTGTGCGGGCCCTGGCTGACCCTGGCTGATATTTACTATCCAAGGTGATCCCTAAACCTGGGCAGGCCTGGTTGACCCTGGCTGACCCGGGCTTGTTTTTTTATTTTTATTTTTATATAATTTATTTTGGTATCATTAATCTACAGTTACATGTGCAATATTATGATTATTAAACTACCCCTCCGTCAGGTCCCCCCCACCAACCCCATTACAGTCACTGTCCATCAGCGTAGTGAGATGCTATAGAATCACTACTTGTCTTCTGAGTTGTACAGCCCTCCCCGTGCCCCCCCAACATTACATCTGCTAATCGTAATGCCCCTTTTTCCCTCTTATCCCTCCCTTCCCGCCCATTTTCCCCAGTCCCTTTCCCTTTGGTAACTATTAGTCCGTTCTTGGGTTCTGTGAGTCTGCTGCCGTTTTGTTCCTTCAGTATTTTTTCTTTGTTCTTATACTCCACATATGAGTGAAATCATTTGATACTTGTCTTTTTCCGCTTGGCTTATTTCACTGAGCATAATACCCTCTAGCTCCATTCATGTTGTTGCAAATGGTAGGATTTGTTTTCTTCTTATGGCTGAATAATATTCCATTGTGTATATGTATCACATCTTCTTTATCCATTCATCTACTGATGGATACTTAGGTTGCTTCCATTTCTTGGCTATTGTAAATAGTGCTGCGATAAACATAGGGGTGCATCTGTCTTTTTCAATCTGGGCTGCTGCATTCTTTGGGTAAATTCCCAGGAGTGGAATTCCTGGGTCAAATGGTATTTCTATTTTGAGTTTTTGAGGAACCTCCATACTGCTTTCCACAATGGTTGAACTAATTTGCATTCCCACCAGCAGTGTAGGAGGGTTCCCTTTTCTCCACATCCTAGCCAACATTTGTTGTTGTTTGTGTTTTGGATGTTGGCCATCCTCACTGGTGTGAGGTGGTATCTCATTGTGGTTTTAATCTGCATCTCTCTGATGATCAGCGATGTGGAGCATCTTTTCATGTGCCTGTTGGCCATCTGAATTTCTTCTTTAGAGAAGTGTCTATTCATGTCCTCTGCCCATTTCTTTTTTTTTTTGACACCACCGATTTATTTTTTTATTAAGGTATCATTGATATACAGTCTTAGGAAGGTTTCACATGAGTAACATTGTCTGACACCACTTATTTTTAATATTTTCAGCTTATTTAAATCAAAAGCTAGTGCGTTTGTTTTGGATGGTGTTCCTTATTAGGGCCTCGTGTTTGTTGTTTTTTATTTTTAAGTTTGGCAAGCAGTCTTCCCGGCTTCTTGGGACAACACAGTGTGATTCTGACTACAAACCATTGCTCCTCCGTGTACAGGACACTTTCAGCAGCATTACCCAGGGAGCTGGGGCTGAAGGGAGAGCTGGGCCTCACAACTTGTGTGAAAGGGAGATTTCAAAATGGCCTTAAAGCACCCAGCCATTTTGTAATCATCTCATGTTTCACTCTCCTTGACTTGATACATCTATTTTAATTTCTAGTGTTTCCTTCCCCTGATATACTAGTAAAAGCTTTATTTATCCCCTTCACTATTGTAGCAAGCGTAAATTCCTCTCCACCCAGCCCCACTTTTTTCTGCCTTTATCTTCCCTTCACTTTTGTGCCTAATCTAAGGTTCCCAGAAATATAGTTTTCAGAGAGGAAATGAAACTAAAATCCTATCAGTAAATTCCTCACATGTTGGGAAGCACATGGTTAACTTTTTTTTTAATATAATTTATTTTGGTATCATTAATCTACAATTACATGTGCAATATTATGGTTATTAAACTACCCCTTCATCAGGTCCCCCCCACCAACCCCATTACAGTCACTGTCCATCAGCGTAGTGAGATGCTATAGAATCACTACTTGTCTTCTCTGAGTTGCACAGCCCTCCCCGTGCCCCCCCAACATTACATCTGCTAATCGTAATGCCCCTTTTTCCCTCTTATCCCTCCCTTCCCACCCATTTTCCCCAGTCCCTTTCCCTTTGGTAACTATTAGTCCGTTCTTGGGTTCTGTGAGTCTGCTGCTGTTTTGTTCCTTCAGTATTTTTTCTTTCTTCTTATACTCCACATATGAGTGAAATCATTGATACTTGTCTTTTTCGGCTTGGCTTATTTCACTGAGCATAATACCCTCTAGCTCCATCCATGTTGTTGCAAATGGTAGGATTTGTTTTCTTCTTATGGCTGAATAATATTCCATTGTGTATATGTACCACATCTTCTTTATCCATTCATCTACTGATGGACACTTAGGTTGCTTCCATTTCTTGGCTATTGTAAATAGTGCTGCAATAAACATAGGGGTGCATCTGTCCTTTTTCAAATTGGGCTGCTGCATTCTTAGGGTAAATTCCTAGGAGTGGAATTCCTGGGTCATATGGTATTTCTATTTTGAGTTTTTTGAGGAACCTCCATACTGCTTTCCACAATGGTTGAACTCATTTGCAGTCCCACCAGCAGTGTAGGAGGGTTCCCTTTTCTCCACATCCTGGCCAACATTTGTTGTTGTTTGTGTTTTGGATGTTGGCCATCCTCACTGGTGTGAGGTGATAACTCATTGTGGTTTTAATCTGCATTTCTCTGATGATTAGCGATGTGGAGCATCTTTTCATGTGCCTGTTGGCCATCTGAATTTCTTCTTTAGAGAAGTGTCTATTCATGTCCTCTGCCCATTTCTTAAATGGATTATTTGCTTTCTGTTTGTTAAGGTGCGTGTGTTCTTTATATATTTTGGATGTCCACCCCTTATCGGATACGTCATTTACGAATATATTCTCCCACACTGTAGGATGTCTTTTTGTTCTACTGATGGTGTCCTTTGCTGTCCAGAAGCTTTTCAGCCTGATATAGTCCCCCTTGGTCATTTTTCCTTTTGTTTCCCCTGCCCTACCCGGGCTTGTTTTTGTCTAATCCTGGCTGACTTCAGCCTCCCTTATGGCCTGATGGTTGACCTTGGCTGACCCTGACTGACCCAGGACTGACTCGTTGGCCCCAGCCAATCCTAGGCTGACATTTACTATCCAAGATGGTCCCTAATCCTGGGCAGACCTGGCTGTCCCTGGGCTGATGGGGATTGGTGTAGGGTTGGGGCTGGAGGCCTTGGGAACCTCACTGACCGCAAAGGGCTCTGGTCCCCTCCTTAGGCCCCAGGCTCATTTGGCCAGGTCTCAGTTTTGGGGCATGGTTCTCAGAACAGCCGTCTCTGGTCAGGACACCTGGGCCGGGCTGTACTCGCAATGACTCAGCCTCCCCATAGGGCTATTTTGGGTGTTTCACCAGGTGATGAGGTTTGAGAAGAAGAAAAACAAGAAAGGATAAACACTGTTGCCTCACCCCACCCCCCCACAGCCCCCTGCCAGTCCCCACTCCTCCAACCAAGCCCTCTCCTCACTGGTGACCTGGGGCCCCAGACCCTCCTGGACAGGGGTCTGCTTCATGCAGCCTGGGCCCTGGGCCCATTCTCTTCTTCCAAGTCAGCCTGGCACCTATACACCCCTCTGGGTCCTGGAAAAGAGAAAGCCACGCATTGGGGGCACCACCTCGTGCTGCATTCAGTGCCCAGAACCAGGGGGTCTTGTGTCCTCAGGAGCTCCCTCCTCCTAGTGTGGGTCGTTTCCTGTGAGAGTCAGGGTGCAGGACCCCAGGCACAGAGGCAGGACTCAGGCCTAAGGTGCAGGGGTGCAGGCCAAGGCCGAGGGCTCCAAACTCAGTGTGGGTGAGCCTAAGATCAGGAGCTGGCCATGTGTGAGGCCCAGGGCCCAGTGACCAGGACCAGTGTCCAGTGACCAAGACCAGTGTCCAGTGACCAGGACCAGGGCCCAGTGACCAGAACCAGGGCCCAGTGATGAGGCTCAGGGCTCAGTGACCAGGACCAGGATTCAGGAACCAGGACCAGGGCCCAGTGACCAGGACAAGGACTCAGTGACCAGTACCAGGGTCCAGTGACCAGGGCCCAGTGACCAAGGTCAGGGTCCCAAGACCAGGACCAGGGTCCAGTGATGAGGACCAGGGATCAGTGACCAGGACCAGGATTCAGGAACCAGGACCAGGGCCCAGTGACCAGGACCAGGGTTTAGTGACCAAGAATAGGACTCAGGAACCAGGACCAGGGCTCAGTGACCAGGACCAGGGTTCAGTGACCAGGATCAGGGTGCAGCAACCAAGACCAGGATCCAGTGAACAGGACCAGGGCCCAGCGACCAGTACCAGGGTTCAGTGACCAGGACCATGGCTCAGTGACCAGTCCAGGGCCAATGACTGGTACCAGGGCTCAGTGACCAGGACCAGGGCTCAGTGACCAGTACCAGGGCCCAATGACCAGGACCAGGGCCCAGTGACCAGGACCAGGGCCCAGTGATCAGTATCAGGGCTCAGTGACCAGTACCAGAGCCCAATGACTAGGACCAGGGCTCAGTGACCAGGACCAGGGCTCAGTGACCAGGACCAGGGTCCAGTGGTGAGGACCAGGGCCCAGTGATCAGGATCAGGGTGCAATGATCAGGACCAGGACCCAGTGACCAGGACCAGGGTTCAGTGACCAAGAATAGGACTCAGGAACCAGGACCAGGGCTCTGTGACCAGGATTAGGGTTCAGTGACCAGGATCAGGGTGCAGCGACCAGGACCAGGATCCAGTGAACAGGACCAGGGCCCAGCGACCAGTACCAGGGCTCAGTGACCAGGACCATGGCTCAGTGACCAGTCCAGGGCCAATGACTGGTACCAGGGCTCAGTGACCAGGACCAGGGCTCAGTGACCAGTACCAGGGCCCACTGACCAGGACCAGGGCCCAGTGACCAGGACCAGGGTCCAGTGGTGAGAACCATGGTCCAGTGGTGAGGACCAGGGCTCAGTGATCAGGACCAGGGCCCAGTGACCAGGACCAGGGTCCAGTGGTGAGGACCAAGGTCCAGTGGTGAGGACCAGGGCCCAGTGATCAGGACCAGGGCCCAGTGACCAGGAACAGGGTGCAGTGGTGAGGACCAAGGTCCAGTGGTGAGGACCAGGGCTCAGTGATCAGGACCAGGGCCCAGTGACCAGGACCAGGGTCCAGTGGTGAGGATCAGGGCCCAGTGATCAGGACCAGGGTGCAGTGACCAGGACCAGGGTCCAGTGGTGAGGACCAAGGTCCAGTGGTGAGGACCAGGGCCCAGTGATCAGGACCAGGGCCCAGTGACCAGGACCAGGGTCCAGTGATCAGGACCAGGGTCCAGTGACCAGGACCAGGGTCCAGTGATCAGGACCAGGGCCCAGTGATCAGGACCAGGGCCCAGTGACCAGGACCAGGGATAAGTGACCAGGACCAGGGTCCAGTGGTGAGGACCAGGGCCCAGTGATCAGGACCAGGGCCCAGTGACCAGGACCAGGGATAAGTGACCAGGACCAGGGTCCAGTGATCAGGACCAGGGCCCAGTGACCAGGGCCAGGGTCCAGTGATCAGGACCAGGGCTCAGTGACCAGTACCAGGGCTCAGTGACCAGTACCAGGGATAAGTGACCAGGACCAGGGTCCAGTGGTGAGGACCAGGGCCCAGTGATCAGGACCAGGGCCCAGTGACCAGGACCAGGGATAAGTGACCAGGACCAGGGTCCAGTGGTGAGGACCAGGGCCCAGTGATCAGGACCAGGGCCCAGTGACCAGGACCAGGGATAAGTGACCAGGACCAGGGTCCAGTGGTGAGGACCAGGGCCCAGTGATCAGGACCAGGGCCCAGTGACCAGGACCAGGGATAAATGACCAGGACCAGGGTCCAGTGGTGAGGACCAGGGCCCAGTGATCAGGACCAGGGCCCAGTGACCAGGACCAGGGCTCAGTGACCAGTACCAGGGCTCAGTGACTATGACCAGGGCCCACTGACCAGGGCTAGGTCCCAGTGACCAGGACCAGGGTCCAGTGGTGAGGGCCAGGGTCCAGTGACCAGGATCAGGGCCCAGTGATCAGGACCAGGGCTCAGTGACCAGGACCAGGGCTCAGTGACCAGGACCAGGGTTCAGTGACCAGGACCAGGGTCCAGTGGTGAGGACCAGTGACCTGGTGCAGTCCTTAGAGGCATCTTGCTCTGTCCTCTCCTGGTGGAGTCCAGCTCTTGTCCTGCATGTGTGCCTTATACATGACTAAGTCAGGGGGTCTCTTGATAAGGGGACCCTGCCTTAGGCCTTGAGGCGGGCTCATTCTCTCTGAAGTCTCTACCCCCCTCCCTCATTCAGAGTCTGGAGGCCTTTGCCTTTGGGATCAGTTTATTGTACCAGCAAGTTGTGAGTGGGGATAGGTGGGCAGCTTCCAAGCCGGCTTGGGCTCTGGCATGCAGGTGGGTTTCCAGGAGGTCCTTCCAAGCTCCTCCCTGCAAATACAAGAAGGGTCAGGGCCTGGGGACCCCCTGAGGTGTGCAGGGCCTGGCAGCTCCCTGTCCCCAGCCCTGGCCTGGCTCTTGGGAGACTGGATTGAATCTTGCTGTACTGCATCTGGAGTAGGCTGATACCCTGTCCCCACTAGGGGACAGTCATCATCTGACCTCAGGCCTGCCTGTGTCCTCAGTGTCTGCGAGGGGGCTGGACCTCCAAGTGGTGGGGCGGGAAGATGCTCTGGTGGGAGCTGAGCGTGCCTGCCCCATCAGCCCCCTGCTCTTCATCCTCATCCCCCACCTGCCTGGTTGGCTCCTGGTCAGTACTGGGGGCCTTCTCTGCTGCCCGGCGGTGCCCGGATGCTGGTCACAGTCAGTGCTGTGCTGTAGAAGAGGCTCAGCAGGAAGAGGGTGAGCAGGGTGACCGTGGTGGGCCACAGGCTGGCTCCCGGGGCGTCCTCCTCCAGGTCCTCCTGGGGCAGGTCCAGCACCAGCCAGGGAAGGGGCTGTGGGCAGTCTGCAAGACACCGTGGGCCTGCCAGGCCCACGCCTGCGTGAGTGGGGGCTGAGCCAATGCCTTCCCAGAAACATGCGCTTGGGGCCCAGGCAGCAGCGGGGTGCCCTGTCTCAGGCCTGAGCTGCCTTAGGGAGGTGCTGGGACTTTGCAGTCCCTGAGATGCCTACAGGAGCCCTGTGTCTTAAGGTCTCAGAGCACCTCAGGGAGAGGCCTGGCCAGGCGGGTGGGGGTGGGCGTTCAAGGAGAGCTCCAGCCCGGGGCCCCCTGGGTCCGGGTCCTGTCTGCCCAGCAAGCGCTCCCTAGGCCCTTGCTCCTGGACTGGCCCGGGGTGGACCCCGAGAGAACCAGACATGCCCATTTTTGGGGTGCTCCAGGTAGAGACATAGATCTGGGTCTGTGGCTCAGTGTGCAAAGGCCGGATGGGCATGACCAGGGGCCTCTGTTGTCTTCCCAGGGAATGTGGCTGATAAGCTATGAGGAACAGGAGGGAGGTCCTACAGAGGCCGCCAGCACAGGCAGCCCTGCTGTCTTCAGGGTCTCAGGGCACAGCCCATCTGTGCTGAATGGGATTGGACCCCATGCTTGGACCCTCTGCTTTAGGCCCCCTTCTTGTCACATGCTGACACAGCCAATCATCCATCCCACTACCCACCACCCATCCACCTGTCTATCCATCCTTCCATCTACTCCAGGTCCTGTGACCCATCCACCCCACTGCCTGCTGTCCATCTGGGCGTCCTGCCCCTTCCATCTGTAGGAATTTCTCCCTTTGGGCCTGGTCCTGGGTCCCTTGGTGGTTGGAGCACCTTCTCCATGGCCCTCTTTCCCAATTCTTTTGCTCTCCCTATTGCCCTTTGGAGACTGGACCCTTGAGGAGGGAGCAGTGGCCAGGTGGGAAGGGGTTTGCACCCCACCTTGGCTCTGGCGGCAAAGGGACACAGCTCGAGGGCCAGGTCCACTGAGGCGGCCCAGAAGTATCTGAGACCAGAGCTGGGGCCCCGCTGCCCCCTTGTGGGAGACCTGGTGCCAGGTGCCCCACAGTGGCCATGTGACTGCCTCTGTGCTGTCTCCCTCAGCCTCGCCTCTGCCAGGAGCCCCCAGCAGAAGCTGCAGAGCTGCCCTGACCCCTCAGCAGCCCTGCCTGTAGTTTGGGGCATACTCGGGCTTAGGAGGGGATGGGAGACTTGAGTGCTGGGGCCAGGCCGGGGTCAGGGGCTGCCTGGAGGGGTCTGTGGAATTGGACCCTGAGCTGGGCCCAGTGGGGCACAGAGGGAGAGCCTGGGGCAGCAGGACTGGGACTGAGGAAACCTGCTGGGGGCTTGGGTGGGGACTCCCCTTGCCTTCCTGAGCTGGGCTGTGAGCTCCCTGAACATGCAGGGCTTGAATGTGTGCGCGCATGTGAGCATGAGCATGTGTGTGTCACACAGAGAGGTGTGGTGCAGGTCACTGGGGCTGTCCTGTACTTCTGTGAGTTCCTCCCACAGGGGTGGGTCTCTGGAGCCCTGCCTTCCTCCCTTGTGCTCCTCCTGACCCATGGTGGCTGCTCCTGGCTGGCAGCCTGTGCTCTCTCTCTCTCTCTCTGGTCCCTCACGGCTGCCCCTAGAGGCACGTTCCAAGATACAAACGGCTACGTCACCTGCCGCTGGGGACTTCATGACGCTCGCTTCTCTCAGGACCCACTGGGCTGTGCGCACCTCGCCCCTGTCGCCTCAGTCCTCACTCCCAGCATGGCACCATGTGCACACAGGCAAGCTCACACAAGTCCATGGGCATGAAGGTGCCAGGCTGTGCACGAAACACCCTGAGAGGGTGAGGGTGATGGTGCCTCCCCCGGGCCTGCGCCCTCCCAGTGTGCCGCAGGACGGAAGCGTGGGACTGCTTTGGCTGCATGGAGTTTATTTGGGGCTTAGTAGCAGATGCCTTCCACCTCTGACATGACCACGGACACGTTCACGTGGGTGGGTTTACCCGCCAGGCGGTCGATGGTCTTCTGGGTGAGGGCCATGGGCAGGGCCTCGTGGCCCACCATGCAGGAGAACTTGTCCCCCTGCTTCCAGTCCTCGGCTGCCACGCGCAACACGCTGGTCATGGCAAAGGTGGCGACGCCCTGGCCGGGCTCCCGCATGGGCCCCCAGGTCAGGTACTTGTTCCTGGGCAGCTCCTGGGTCCCTTGAAGCCACCTCACCAGCACGTCCTCTGGGCTGAAGCCCCGCACTAGGCACGTCAGCGTCACCAGCTCGTTAAGGGCCAGCTCCTCCGACGGCGGCGGTAGCAGGTGGACCTGGGGCCGAAAGGTGTTCCCTGGAGGGCAGAGGGTGGGTCAGACCTTGGCAGGCAGGAGGGAGCCCCTCTGCTCTCTGCGTGCCTTGGGCCTCAGCTATTCTCTGTAAAGTGTGGGCGGGAGCACGCAAGCCCAGGGGTGACAGGGAGGAGGCAGGCTTAGGAATGTGCCTTGCAAACTGTCAAGCACCTCTTGGTGCATCGTGGGAGGGTCTGGGCCCACCTGAGGCTTTGGTGATGGTGGCAGTTTGCGGGCTCTTGAACTCAGGGTGCATGGCGGTGCAGGAGAATCTCTCCCCGTGCTTCCATGGCTCAGCGCAGCCTGGCAGGACACTCGACACGCTGTAGCAGCCACAGGGGTCACGCTGGGGCATCCCCTGGACAGCATCCTTCCCACCTGAGGGATTCCAGGTGAAGGTGGCACCCTTGGGGTCCTTCAGGCCACTCAGTGTGCATGTGAGGCTGGCATTGGAGCCCAGGAGCAGGTCCTCGAGGGCAGGCTGGTGCAGCGACAGGTGGGGCTGGTTGCACGATGGACACTCACAAGAGCAGTTACATTCAGGGTCAGGGCATTTATGTCCTAGAGCAGAGAGTGAGGCCAGAGCAGGTCAGCACACCCCTGTGCCTGCCCGCCATCCCCTTTCTTTAGGTCCCGCTGGGCCCCTCTCCTGGACACCCACTGGGGGCTCAGCCCCACAGCCCACTCTTGTCTGAGTGAGGGCCAGCAGGGGACTGAGCTCCAGGTGCTGGGTCTGGGCAGCAGTGTGATGGCCCCGCCCCTCCACAGCCTGCCCTCTGACCTATGCAGGGCACGTCCACAGCCTTGCTGGCACTGGAGTAGTGGCTCACGTGGCATTTCAGAGACTTGTCCTCTGGGCACTGGTTGGCTGGCAGGATCAGCTGGCTGCTCATGGTGTACCGGCTTCCGGGGGCGGCCCGCGCTGGGGGGAAGTTCCTGACTGATGCGTCCTGCCCGCTATAGCTCCAGGTCACATTCACGGGCTCTGGCGGGAAGAAGCCCTGGACCAGGCAGGCGATGACCACGTGCCCAGCTGGGTCAGGGTTTCCGAGGCTCAGTGGGAAGACACTGGGGCTGGTCACGGCCTCTGCAACACAGGACACACTGTGAGACATGCTGCCTGGACCCCTGATAGCTCCACAAGGATGGAGGAGGAGACTGGCTCAGAGATGGTAGTGACAGCTCCATGGTCACGCAGCTCTTATGCTGCAGAGCTGGGGGCAGGGCCGGTCATGTGAGTCTAGCTGAAGTGTTTCTGAGCACAGTCTTTAGAGTTCTAACAGAGGAAGCCAGACATGCTCCCTGCCTAGGCCCTCTGGTGCAGGCCAGTCCCAGGCCAGACTCCAGGTGACTAAACACAGCTCTCCCACTGACAAGCTGAATCTGCAGGCACCCCTGGAGCCTCAGCTCCCCATCTGTGCAGTGAGCACAGCCATGCTCCCCCAGGGCTTCTGGCCCTGAGGGGGCCCAGAGGGAGGCAAGGCGAGGGCAGAGTGCTCCCTGCTTGCTAAGAGCCTTGCATGGGGTCCTGCAGGAGGTCCCACTGGGAGGAGAGCAGCCTGTGCCCTCTGGGTCCCCTCCCACTTTCTAAGACAGGGTGCCAATCCACCCACCCGCCCCTTATTATACACACCCCTCAACAAACAACAGCTGACACTTGAGGTCTGTGAGGTATGGAGGCCAGAGACCCAATTTCAAATCAATCGTTAGGGCTGTCCACCCTCCCCCCAACCCTGGGAAAAGCCAGAAACACAGGGTGGGGCAGCCCCTATGTCCCTAAATCCCTCCAGGGCACTGGTGAAGGGAGAGACCACCCTAGGCTGCAGCGCCCTCCTGCCTCCCTGGGAACCACGGCAGAAAGCCAGCCTGGCAGCCAGGATTCCATGGGTGACCCACCTCAATCTGCAACTCCCATTCACCTCACCCCTAACCAGCCCAGCTCCGCCCAGTTTAGCTCAGCTCAGCCCAGTTCAGTCCAGCCCAGCTCATCCCAGACCACCTCATCCCAGTTCAGCTCAGCTCAGCCCAGCTCAGCTCAGCTCAGCTCAGCTCAAACCAGTTCAGCCCAGTTCAGCTCAGCTCACACCAGTTCAGCCCAGTTCAGCCCAGTTCAGCCCAGGTCAGCTCAGCTCAGTTCAGCTCAGCTCAGTTCGCTCAGCTCAGCTCAGCCCATTTCAGCCCAGTTCAGCCCAGTTCAGCCCAGCTCAGCTCAGCTTAGCCCAGTTCAGCTCAGTTCAGCTCAGCTCAGCTCAGCTCAGCTCAGTTCAGCCCAGTTCAGCCCAGTTCAGCTCAGCTCAGCCCAGCTCAGCCCAGCTCAACCCAGTTCAGCTCAGCTCAGCT
>JAVSCE010000512.1:0-52145 GCA_032199065.1 Smutsia gigantea | reverse complement strand
GTTTTCCTCACAATTAAATCCTGGTTTAAGATACATACTTTGACTCTCAAGTGAGAGTAGATAGTTTTCTCTTTAAGGACTACAGCTTGAAATGTCCATTCTCTGGCTGGTATAAGCTTTTGTCACATTTTGAAGGTATTATATTCTGGCCCTTAACTCGAATTAGATCATTTGAGGTACAATAGTAAAAAGTTATGTGTGTATATGTTGCCATCAGAGTCAAACACTGTTTAAATTTATTTAAAAACTTGATGTGCAGTTTTTCACTTTTTTGTTTTGTTTTTAAATTTTTTAAATTTACTTTCCTTAAACAGTGAAATTGCTCATAATGCATACAGCTTGAACTACAGTTTGGGTCCATATAGGAGCCATTACCAAAAACCCTGTGGTAACAGTTAGAAAATCCTCTTGAGACAAGAGGGCCTTACTGACCTTTTATGTGGAAAAATTTTGGGAGGGAATTTCTGGACGTTTTTTTCTGCCTCTGCCACAGTGTTTGGTTTTGAGATAGGAGTGAGGTCTGAGAACAAGAAGAGGAGAGAAGTGAAGCTGACCCTGTTAACATTCTGGTTTGTAGTGATGTCCCTAAAGGGAAGAAATGATTTCAGGTAGCCACAATGAACTGTCTAGCTTAATGAAGAGTTTTATATGTGTGATTTAAATGGAATTGAAAAGTAAAAGTCCTAAAGTGTTTTTGGCTGTTTACCAGTTATTTGTAAGAAAAGAATAGCTGCTGTCTTTGGTAACACAGATAAAGGTGGATTTTTAAATGGCTTTGTATCCTGACCCCTTTCAAAATAATGGAGTAGTTCTGTATTGCTCCTTATAAATTACAGAATGAAAATGGGATAAAAGTTTGACTAAATTCCACCTTTTTATAGTTTCATTTTTCTTAAGTTATATTTAGAATATATTGATCATAACTTGCATTTTTCCTGAAAATTTTTGACATGTTTTACTCCGTTACCTGAGTATAAAGGATTATTTTCAGTCCTATATCCTCACTTAATTGCAGTCTTTAAAAAAATCACCCTATTGTTCTACTTGTTGTCTATTCGTACAGTAAATTCATTTCAAGATTTGTGCCAGTGGGTATTATTGGTGCTTTTTGAAGTCAAGGTGAACTATCCGGGAAGGTCTTGCTAACATGTTCATCTATAATGGCATAGGGGAAATATATATATATTTTTAATACTGTAAACATTTGTACTGAATAACCTTTTTTTCCCCCCCGCAAGCAAAACTGGTGAACAGCGGATGAAGATACAGAATTCAAAGCTCTAATGGACCGTTTTGAAGAGAAGTTGTGGCTTATGTGGAGTTTACATGGGCCTCTTGATGGAAGAAAGCTAATCTGTTTAGTATTTGTGCATTTTACTAAAATGGCAGCTTAAAGTTGTGTATCTGCTATTGTGATGCCAATGCCGGTGTTTTAAGTGGAAAAAAAAATGACCTCTTGCTTTGTGCTGTGTACACAAGATTTCTGGAAAAGTAAAGAAAAACCCTTTTTATGGCTCACACAGCTTAAAAGTAGCTGTCACTCAAACGTGCGCTCACAGTTGAGCTGCTTTTGTTTTATTCTAAATAAATTGTTTCTTTTGAGGAAAATGTTTTTCTGCCTGGAAGTGAATTGACGGCAAACCTTTGACCCCTTTGTTTGCAGCTGAGGGGGTACTTGCGGCTGCTCAGATCGTGTATGTCTTGAGCAAGAAGCAGGGAGACCATCATTTTGACTATCACGGTGTGTCAATTCAGAAGGATCACTAGTGTCACTGTGACCCCCTTTGTTTGCAGTGAAGGGGATCATTTGCTTCTCAGTCCTCAACTTGATGAGGAAATGGTGCTGTTTGCTGGCACACAAGAAGCCGGGGCAAGCACCGTAAGCCTCACCACAGTGCACGAGTCTGGGGCTTTGCTGGTTTGAAGAGCCGGAGTTGCTGAAATTTAAGTTTTGATTTATTTTGTTCACCCATCACGTTTGGCCTTAGTTTCATTTTTAATTTGAAGAAAAGTTTGAAATTGCTTTATCTTGCACTTAACATTTGCACCAAATTGCCAAAAGAAGGAGAATTGCTCTGTTTGCTTTTTAAATGTTAATGATGATGTTAATAAAGCCTTTCCTGACACATTTGAGGAGCTCCTCCATCTCCAGGGGCTTCTTACCAGTTATGCAGTGATGGGTTTAGTTCTGAATGGATGAAGAGCTCCTGAGAGCTAGCGTTTGTAATTAGAGCCGTTACTTGGTATCTGTGCCTTCTTTGACCTGTGGTTCCACATGCCTTGGATGTGCATGCACCGTGACGGTTTCATAGGTACGAGCGCACACTCAGGCCCAGTCACTTCGGTTGGTAGTACAGATTGTGAGGAAAAAAAATGGAGGCATCCTTAAAGAGGAAAAAAGTGTTTGCCTTTAGTTCCTGCATTATCCTGTACAGGGGCTCCTGAGTTTTGGAAGCTGTTCCCAGTACAGGAGAACAACTCCCGTTGGCAGCAGGAGACTTCAGTGCACGGTGACAACGCTGGAGTTCAAGAGGAAGCCAGCCATGCTGCACCATTGGCTTCAGACACCATTGTTTGCCAGTTTTAAACTTACCTAGTTGCAGACGAAGACCACCTTGAAATGCAGGCTTGTTGGGCTTGTTTTGAATTTTAACCTCGGATGGAAGAGCTCTAGTGCTGTCTTGTCTCCATGCGGGATGATGATTACTTAGGCAACAGGTGATTATCAACAAAGGATGCCATGGTTATACTCTGCAAGGTGGTGTTCCAGTGGCAAACAGCGGTATAAACTCTTGTAAACAGGTAAGAGGGTTTTTAGAGGTTGAAAATGCATTGTAATTTAATAGGGTGAGGGCTTTTATGTTTCGGGTCTGTTTCTCTAATTGGAAGTGTTTAGGTTCTGGGCTGCTGTTAGTAGCTTCCTCGCTGAAAGGTGTTTACTTACAAAATTGCAGGCCAGAACTTTTGTTCTACTGGGTATTTTTTTAAATTTACCTCAACATTTGAAAAAGTTCTTTGAATGTTGGAGCCAAAGTATTAAAATCCTGGTTATGGATTTGAGACGTATATACTTGATGTCCTTTAGAATTTTGACATTTTCCAATACTATGGCCTTCACTCCTAGGGGTGATTTAATGATGCTGGAAGGACTTATTGCTGTAAAATGTTGATCATTACAAACACTGATTTCTAAACCTCCAAGTATTTTATAGTATATAGCAAAGAAAAGATAATTTAACCAAAATGGTTAGTTGTTTTTCTTGCCCTACAAAGAGATTATTAATTATAAAATTTGGCAACTACCACTTTAGGGAAGTGAATAGGCAGTGTTGAGAAAAATCTAGCTTTTGTCTGCTTTTAACTATTTTCATTGTCCATTTAGTCCTACCAGCCTTCTGAGCACTTCCAGCCCCCCTACACCATCCCCATTAATCAAGTGTGAGGCTTGGAAACCTTAACACAAGCCATGTTTTTAAATATGTAATACAATTTAGGTTTCTCTTATTTATTTTAAATGGGTTCAGAATTTTTCTTTTTCGTGAAATTCTTGTTTTTCATCCCTTTCCAAAGGGAAAAGTGAAGTACAGTGGTTTTTCAGGTTCTCAGTTTCATTTACAAGAATTTTTAAAACATCAGTTGGTTGCTATCTAAAGCTTTACTAAGTGATCTCTCATCTACATTTCTTTAAACATTTCAGACCTTGGAAATGTCAATTTCCAGTGTAATTTCTTTCCCTGGATAGCCCACACTAAAAGTTTTTCCAATTAGTAAACAAATATTTTAAGTCATAATGATTTGAGAACAATTATGTTACAGTCTATATATTTCTTCCTGTTCCCTCGCTAAGGTCTCAGGCTTCATCTCAAAAATAAGAAAAAAAAATTGCAAACGGCGTTTGCTTGTTTGTATAGGAAACTATGTCATGCAAGATAGGTATACAGCATGACAGTTTTTGAAACTACTCAAAACCCATTTTATTTCTAACTATGCCATAAAGGAAAATTTTAATTGGGTTGAGTGTTAGATCTAGAGTTCTGGTTTTTATAAGTTGGGAACTGCCCTTTTGCATTAATTGTGTGGTTTCTCAGTGTGTGTAATAATCTAAATTTAGGGTTCTGTTATAAAGGAAAAGATTCCAAGAACAACTTGAATTGTGCTCATTTTGAAAAGCCTACTTGTTAGTGTATAATTGAAAATAGGGATTACTCTAACTTTAGTAAGACAACCTAGATTGTGTAAATTGCCAGTTTTGTAGCTTAAGTAACATTTTCAAGCTATCTGAAGCACTGGATTTAGTGCTTATGGCTTATGGCATCTATTTTTCTTTTGCACTGGGATATCTGATTATGGATCTTCTGAACACTACCTTATCTCCCATTTTCAATTTGCTTCTTTAAACTTCCTTGTTAGAAGACCCCCTTTATTTAATAACTTGAATTATAAACTAGTTTTAAATTCTTAGCAGAGTAGTTTATTGAACAGAATTCCTTCAAACCTCAGACAAGATTGTTCTTAGCAACCAAGAAGAGGTTTGACACTGAAGTAAAATTACTTATCTACCCAAATGCTGTAACATTAAATTTTCAGATAGGGTTTCTGTGTAATCATGTGAATGCTGGCTGTATATTAATAACTAAGGTGCCGAACATACATAGATGAAAATATCAAATAGTTTCCACCCCCATCAGGAACTTGTACTGTAATTGAGGAAACTAGATATAAACAGGTAAACAGTTAAATTTACCAGGGGAAAAGTTAACCGTTTTAGAGAGCTATAGGAGAGATGTCACAGTCCAGTATTTTAATTTTTAATTAATGTTATAGGTGATAATATGAGTGCGTTCATATGGATGTATGAACAGGTTAGTTTAGGATGAACAAAAAAAATCCTTTTCAAAATAATTTATTTGTTGGAGAAGAATATGGAATGACAGAGGGAGGTTGGGATTGAGACACCAGGCAGACAGGCATGAATGGTAGCACGATGGAAGAGATGCAGGCTGAGGCATGGAAAACCAGTGAGATAGTTGGGTCAGCAAAAATAAGGAATCCTGAAGGGCAAGCCAGTTTGAGGAAGAAGGGGAGTAAGGATGAATGATCAGTTTAGGCATACTGATAGAAAGCAGTAGTACTAACAGGAATCATTTAATAAATACCCACTTCAGGTCAAGCATACTGCCAAGTCCTGTACACACATTGTTTCATGTAAGTCTCACCACAGACCATAATCTGACAGCTAGTAATTGATAAAGCCAGGGTCCTTAGATGGCCTTTGTTCCAGTGAAGGTTCTCCGTTGCTGAACTGTCATACCGCACTATTTTCTAGAGGCTGGGATGGGATTAAAGTTGCAAACTTGAGAAAATGCCTGGGCAGTGGATTTCAAACTGTAGAGTGCATCAACATTTGTGGTTCTGGGAAAACAGGCAGGCTTCAACCCCAGACATTCTGAGATTTGTTAGGGCCAGCATGGCCTTGGAGTCTTTATTCTTTATTCTGTCTCTGAAACTGAGAGGAGGAGCTTCCAGAAGATGAATGCAAAGCTGTTGCAGCGACAAACAGAATAAAACTGCATGGAATTTATCACTGAAAATTTATCACTTAAATAACAGTTTTATAGTCATGCAATTATTTCTTCAAGGAATTCAGTCTAGCTTAGTATTTAATTTTGCCTTATAACAAACAGTGTGAATGAGGGCCTCTGTGTTTAGTTTATGAAATGTTGAAGGGATACCAGGAAAAGTTTTGTGAATTGGCTAAGTGATACACAGCTGGAACTGATTGAGGTATCATTGAGTGTTCAGGTATTAATCTAAATATAGTGTGACTATTGTCTATCTTAAAGTTGAAAGTAATTCTAGGATTGAGGGTGTATATGTGTATGTACACATACATGTTTTCTGTGACTGAACCATCACCTGTATCTACTACAGCCTAACTAGATTATTATTAGAATTGAGACAGTATGGATTTATAAGCAAAGTTGGGTCTGTCTTTGACTTGTACTTTCCTATTTTGAATTTTCTATATAGGGTTTGTCGGTTTGTCCTTGATTATTATAGCTAAATAATTAATTCTTCAAATATTAGTTACCTGTTACATACCCAGAATTATTCTAGATCTTTGAAGTACATTGGTGAAGAAAGCAAGTTTAATCTGTCCTTATGAAGCTTACATTATGATGGTAGAAGGGAGTTTATAAACTGTTAAGTTTGAGTCCTGTTAACCAGGACAAACGGTTTGGATTGCATTCTAAATGCTGAATGCAGTGGAAGCCACTGGATATTTTAAGTAGGGTAATGCTATGATTTGATCAAGATTTGACTACTTGTCTGAGTAAAGTAACAGATTTCCATCAAACTTCATTCAGTTATTCCCAACGTCTATAGATGTCTGGTGTATGATGGGCACCCAAATATTTGAACAGTCAGTTAATTAGCTACATAGTCAGACAAATGTGTTCTAAGGAATTCAAAATAGAAACTGTTTCAGCCATTTACAAGTCAAAGATAGTATTTCCTTCAAAGAAATTAGCATTTCAGATTCTCTGTAAGATTGTGAATGTGTTCTTGTTCGGAAATCAGCAGTATTCTTTTACTTAAATACTGTAATTGAGATTTTGTTTCTTCTTCAGGCTCATTGGCCACCCTGAGGTTTCCAAGTAGTATTCCTCCTAGTAACTCCTCATTTCTCAACATACGGTATCTTACTCTTTCTGCTTTCAGCCAGCTGTCACCACCATTTCCAGTGTAGCCATGTACTTCTCCTAGAACACTGACCATGCTTTCTGTATCTAGTAACTTGCAGTTCTTCTAGTCATATCAAGCCAAACTTCCATACCGAAAATCAATGTAGAGGGTCTTTTTGTGGAAAGGCTCTCATTCTGTGCAAACCCGATGTGTACAGTCTTTAAGTGCTGAATTGGTATCTGACCTTTCTCAGGTGACCAACAGATTTCCCTTTAGCCAGGAAAAAGCCTTAATGAAAAACTTATACACATAAGCATGTTATTATATCTAGAACTATTATTATAGGAAAAGTTAACACTCAGAGGTGCTATATATATATATTTTTTTTATTACATTACCTAAGGCGTGTTTGGAAACTGGTATTCCATAAAATTTATATTTTAGCATATAGAAATTGTCAATAGTTTACCTTGCTCCCAAGATAAGCATCTAGTTTGTATATATCTTTTATAAACAGAAATACTTCAGTTAACTAGACTCCTTCTATATTAGAATTTTTCTGCATTCCATAGCAGAGGTTTCAAACCTGGCTTACACATTAGAATCACCTGAGGATCTTTTTAATACCAATAGCTGGAACTGTCTCAGAGATTCATTTAAATTAAGCTAGTGGGACTCTGCCAAGGTCCTCGTAGTATGTTTAAGTGCCCCAGGTGATTGTGATGTATAGTCAGGGTTGAGAACCACTGCTCCAGAGACAAATCTGAAACATACAAACACACACATAACCTCTTCAGGACTGTTTGAATATCTAAAATCAAGGACTTTCAGATCAGAGTATAATTTGGATTCAGTACAGATTGTATGTTGCTTAGTCTTCTAGAATCCTTACTATTGCAAGGTGGTCTTCAGACCAGCAGCACTGGTTATCTCCTGGAAGGAACCTTGTCAGAGGTGTGGAACTGTGGGGACTCACCCAGAATCATGAATGGAATGAGATCCCCTAGTGATTTGTATGTACTTTGAAGTTTGAGAAGCATTGCTTAAGATGTAGATAGGTAAATATTCTGTGTAATAAAAATGGATGATTAGAATCTTACCCTCATGCATAAGATCTCAGGTTTGTGCATTTATCAATGACGTTTACTCTAAAGCATTTAAAAAATACTTTTCAATAAGAAAAGTAGGAACAAAAGAGCTCTTAGTTAGTGAGCTTTTGGTGACCAGAAAATTATTAGAGCTTTCTGTCACCATGATGGAAGGGGTTGCTATTGCCTATCTTGGTTGGTTCTTGCTTATTTTCTTATGCTTATATATATTTATTCTCTCCTTCCTATTCTGTTCCAATCCACTCTTTTCATTTGAAGTATAGAACACATTTTTTTTTTTGCAGATACAAATGAGGATATTTGAGACATTGTGTTTGCTGATAGGTGCCCCATAATTTAGAAAATTTGGTTGAGGTAGGTTTAGAGTTTCTGAGGGGGAGTTAGCTGTGGACATGATTGAGGAGTGGATCCTAAATTGCTCTTGTTTTTTTAAGTGTAATATGATAGTAACTTCATCAGTAAACTGATTTTCTTCATGTAGCAACAAGAAACAAGAATCTAATTCATATTAGAGTTCACAGTACAAGTAAAACAATAAAGATTAAGACTCATACATTGAAGGAAATTGTCCAGTATGAATGTTTAGAGAATGCTCTAAATTGTAATGTATCAATTTAGATACAGGAATGATACTTTTAATATCATTAAAACTTTTATGATGAAAAGATTCTAAAGTACATTCACCAAGTGACCATGTCAATATGGAATGAAAAATTGCAGCCAGATTATTCTCACATTCCATAATTTTAAATTAGCATATGTGTTTTGGAGGAATTTTTCATCAAGCACAGCAATGTCAGTGTCTCTAGAAAACTTTTCTAGGGTTCATTTGGGATTTACATATTTCTCCTGAGACCTGAGAGGTTTGTTTTTAGTAGAGACTCAACTATATCATCATTTATTTCTCCTGAAAATTTCATTTGTGAAGATTACCCTCTTCAGTGTTATAACCTTACTGAAAATGCATTCCAGAAAAGGAAAGAATTATCTGAACTTTAAGATTTAGTGGCTGAAAATACTTTATTTCTCTGATATGTGAGTGTTTTTTTCCTTTGATGTGCTGGTTTAAAGGTATTTTGAACCTTCAAAAACACCTTCTTTCTGCACCTTAAGTTTAGACATGTCTAAAGCCCTGATTAAAAAAAATTGTAACATACAGTGTTGTATCTACCTCCTCTACGTTTTTAATAGTCAGGTTTAAGGGAGGGAGCATTTCTAGTACAGCAATTGGTTAAATGTCTTTTTTCTTCCTGGGTTTCTTTTTAGGATCTACTGACAATCAAAAACCTATAGCTGACTTTGGGATATGGCTTTATTACTCAGCAACTAAAAGATGAGTTCTAATTGGCAGACTTCTGGCACTGCCGCTTGCCCTCCTGTTTCTGTAGTAACTGAGTTGGAAGTCAGAGCTGCACAAAGGGAAAGGGTAAGTTTCTTTTCGACTCCGTATTTATGAACCCATGTCTTATTAACTGTGGCATGGTGTCAGTTTTCACATAAGGACATACATCAGTGAATTAGAACTCAAATATGAACCACTTGAGTGGAAACTGACATCAAGTCATTTAAATGTTATTGGAGGGTTTAAATATGGATTTTTTTTTCTTGTGACTCTGACTTCACATTCTTGACGCAATGTACTCAACATAATATTTCTCCTAGTTATTCCTAATTTGGGGGTCATAAAGTTGGCTTTTATCCTCCTGGGTCTTACTCTGTTGTACTTTTCTGGTAACTGAAAATTAGAATATAAAATAAGTACAGAGGATATTTTTAAAGTCTGTATGAATTACAAGTCTTTTTTGAGCAAAGTCTGATTCTTCCCATTATAAAACAAGTACTGTACTACTGACCGGTTTTTTTAGCTTCTCTCTTTTCTTAGCCAACCAGGATGAGATCGTCTGTTGGATCCATATATTTGTTCTCATCTAGGCAGACACCCTTTATTCGTAGAACCTAAGACACCTGCCATTTGGTGAGTCATCTTACTGCTCTGGCTTCAGAGAGCTGTTAAACAGCTGGGGCATTTAGGCTTGAAATTGTTGAAGTGTGATAAACGCCTCTGATATACAGGTTGGTGGTATATGTAAATAATTTATACTAAACTCTGACGAGCTTTGAGATACTGGAAGGAAAACAGTATTGGCTCTTGCTCGTTAAAACTTATCTATCTCCTTTCCTTGATCCTGACATGCTACTCTTAAAAAAGAGGCTCCTTTCCCTTCTAAAAGAACATTAATGTTGGCTGATACCAACCAGAGTGGAGCATCTTGGCTTTATTTCAGTTCGAATTGTCAGTTTTTGTAAAAATAGTAAAAGAAGTGCAAGTTTGAAGTTGTTCAGTAGAGAAAAATTTCACTTCCAAGTTTCTGGTCATTTAATGCCTGAAAGTGGATTCTCATTAACAATCTGTGCCTCCCTTCTGAACTACTAATATGTATGCTGTTAGCTTCTGTTTGCGGTTGGGGGCTTGAATGAGGTAAAATTAGAATTACATTTGTGATTTTTTAAAAACTGAAAGGCACATGTCCCAGGAACTCCCTCATTTCCAGCCAAACCCAGACAGTTGGTCATCCTATTTTAGTTTATTCTCTGCATCCCCCAAAAGGCTTCATTACGTTGTTAATGATAATTATTTTGGATAGAAGGAGATTTCACAATATACTAGCTTCTGTCAGAATGTTACCAACAATTAGGCTCTTTTTTTGAAAAATGATTGTCTTACTTGTCTCAGTGATCCTAGGTATTGCCAGCTTACCTCTCACAGAAATGAAACATGAATTTTAAACTAATTTATTTAAAAGTTGATTCCAAGGACTTACGTGTATGTTAAGACTATAGGTGATAAATGTGAGGCATTGGGTAGATATTTGTGGCAAATGAATAGCCAAATGAGGCAAGTATGTGGATAAAAAGCCTTATACAAGCTGGTTCTGGCTTAAGAGAAGCACTTAAGGTTTTTAAAAAGTATTGGGCTTTGGTTTTATTTTGAAGTCTTTAGGTCTTTTATATTGAAGTCCCCCCATCTTTGGGTCTTTTATATTGAGGTTTTTTGTATTATGTGTCTCTTAAAAACACATTAATACATGGTGTATTTTTTCTCCTGGAAAAAGCAGATTTTACAGTTAGGCAAGTTTATTTACTAAGGAGCTAGTTTTTTGCAAGTGTAGCATATATATTAATCTGCCTAGAAAATTTGAAAAAAAATCACAGAATTATCATTTTTGTCCATTTAAGTGTAATTGTTTGCTTTCATTAAATTTTAAAATCCTAGAGAATCATTAAAGAAGAAAAGCCAGGGACCATGATCTAATCAACAGTAGTAATTAGGTTTCAGAATTGGCCCTATAGAGGACTGGCTTCATAACTTTAGGCACAGATAACTTGGTCTTAATTTGTTTTCTTCCTTATGTATAAGATAAGAATAACAGTACTGATCCACTTTCCTCACAGGGTTGACATAATGATAATGAGATAAATGGGAAAGAAGTTTAAGAAGTTAAACTTACTATAAGATTTTTAATATCAGAAATAGTATTTAATTTTCTATATATAGAAAATTCCTTCTGTACAGTAATGGGGTGGCATTTTCTTAGAGTAAGAGCAGCAAGAAATGGTATCTTAACAGTTTTAAATATAACCCAATAAGTAGCTGAGAAGAAACTATACTGAACTTTTATATTCAAATTATCATAGCTTTACTATTTAAATAAAAGATACGTATTTCAAGGCTTATAATTTATAAACATGTCAACTAGTATTTCAGTACTAAATAATTATAAGTGGTCTATGTTTAGGTATTACCTTCTTTGGTCAGGTCCAGTGAATATTTGAAGACCTAAAAATGTTAAGTACCTTAACAACTATATTGTTACTGCATTGTAGCAGATGTGTTTTGTGGCTTTAATTTGTTCCTTTGTTTTGGTTCCTAGGTACTTTGTGTTCTTTTAATTTCAATCTAGAAAGTAAGACTTTATGCCAATTTGAGTTAGAGCAAATTTATTCTAAGATGAGTGCTTTCAGTTAAATTAGCCTCATAATCTTGTGGTATTGCCAAGAAGCCAGGGTGATCTAGAATGAGAGTGTAGGTTTTATGTAAGTCTGTGTTTAAATTGTGACCCTTCTACTTAGCGGGGTGTTTAATTTATTTGACTTCAAGTTTATGCATTTGTAAAATGGGTATCATAGTATCTGCTTCTAAAGGTTGCGAAAATTAAATGCAATAATATATAAAATGTGCCCACATCAGTGACTAGTGTATCTTAGATGTTGAAATAAAGCTATTCACCACCCTACTGCTCCAAAAATACATGTTTATATATCCTAAGTCTAATATTTATTTCTTCTTTGTCCCATACAGCTCTCTTTAAAGGAGAAAAAAATCAGTGTGCTGTTTTCCTTTTCTTGAAACCCTATATATAATATATCTGCAATAGTATTTCAAGACTATAAATTCTTAGAATTGTGTTAACATTATGTGTGATATTGTCCAAGAAAAGTAATAAATGAGCAGGATCATTAAGTAGGTGTTAATACAGTGAGTACACCAGGTACAGACATCTTTAGCTTCCTATAGTCTAAGGATTCAGACTTGTTCATTCACACCACCCAGGTCTGGAGGGCCTATTAACATTGAGTAGGACGAAGAACCTGCTCTGTTACATAAGATTCATAAAAACCCATCTAAAATCAAAATTGGATTTGGGAGTTCTTTAGTAGGTCCTATTTAAAATGTACAGTTTACTTTCATAGAAGGAAAGAATCTAGTTTCCAGAAGTAGTTAGAAAGTCTCTTTTGAAAACAGTTATTGCTCCAAAGGGAAAGGGGAATGGGTGAGAATCATTCCTAGTAAATCATTGAATTCTTTTATCTTCTGTTTTGATATAGAAAGCAGAAGAAAGGAAATAGCAGCTATTGTGTATCAGGGCTATTTTGCTTGGTACAGTATATTTTTATTTAATCCTCACAATATATCTTTGAGGTAGGTTGCAACTATTACTCTCATTTTTACAGAGGGTAGGAAATTGGGACTCAAGTCGACTAGCTTTTATGAGGTCATACAGTAACAAGGGGCAGAACTGGGATTTATTAACTATTTTTGCTATTTGTGTGTGTGAGGAGGGTGGTATTTCTGTTTCTTTCATATTGTCATAGGTCTAAAATATAAAAATGTTAGACATTTACATCTAAATGTAAAACTTGTACATTTTAAATAGGACCAACTACTGTTTTCAAGCTAACAGATTAGAACCCAGATTAATTTGGTTTCAGAGTTTATGCTGGACCTTGTGGAATAATACAAAGATGAATAAAGATCTTTTTGATCTTGCTGACTAATGGGAAAGATGGACATTTAAGCTCATGTAGTACTCTGTTGAGTTGGATGAAATTCCACATAAGAGAGTGACCTGCTGCTGGAGAAGGCTTTCCAAAGGAGATGGCTTTTGTGTAGGTCATTGGGAAGGGTGAGACTGTCTCCTGAAGTAGCAAGGCTTTGGGATTGTAGCTGGTGGCAAAGCTTGCACAAAGGCATACTTAGGGAGTGATTCTCGGCAGTCTGAAGCTAAAACCAGGCTTTCAGTTTAAGATTTTTCTCTGCAGGGAACCAATGGATGTCTGAAAGCAGAGAGCTTTTAAGGAACATTCTTAAGGAGAGCCTAAGGGAGGTTGGCATAGCAGAGAACTCTAGGTGTTTTTTTCCTCTTAAAATTACCTAAATAATGAAGGGCTCTTTATTCACATGTAATTGCTTAGTCTAAATGACATTATTAATTAGTTAAAGTTATTCCATATTTAAGGGACATCTTTTAGTTTATCTCCCATTAAAAGCCACCCATTCAACTTCTGAATAAAACTTTTTGTTCTAAAGACATCTAGATAGTTGGCCTATTTTAGATAATCAGATACATCGAAAAAATAAAGCTGTTTGGATGGGCAGGAATGTTATTCAAATTATCTTAAAGGTTTTTTTTTAAGCAATTCTTTTTTTTTTTACAAGCAGTACATGTTTATCAGAAAAATTTAGGAAACAAAATAATGTAAACAAAGGTTATCTATAATCAGTAAGCAAAGATAAACTTTTTTGGGGGTATACCATTCCAGTTACTAAACGAAGTTAAAATAGTCATTCAGGTTTCGGAGTTCTAGTCAACCAGCTGGCTGTATTTAATGCAGGCATACCTCATTTTATTGTACTTTGTGTTATTGTGCTTTGTGGATATTGCATTTTTTACAAACTGAAGGGTTGGGGCAACCGTGGGTCGAGCAAGTCTATTGGTGCCATTTTCCCGACAATATTGGCTCACTTTGTGTCTCTGTCACATTTTGGTAATTCTCACAATATTGCTCATTTTCCCATTATTTTTATACCTGTTAGCGTGATCTATGGTCAGTGGTGATGACTTGCTGAAGCCTTAGATGAAGTTAGCATTTTTAGCAATAAAGTTTTTTTAACTTAAGGTATATATATATAATTTTTTTAGATATAATACTATTACACACTTCATAGGCTTCAGTATATAGTGTAAACATAACTTTTACATGCACTGAGAAACCAAAAAATTGATTAGACTCTATTGTGATACTCGCTTTATTGTGGTTGTCTGGAACTGCACCTAAGATATCTCCAGGGTGTGCCTGTACTTCTCTCAGGTAAGAATGATGTTTTTTCCATCTTCACATATTTTATTAACTGAATTACCATAGCACAGTTGAGAGTTTGGTTATTTTTTATTACAGTACACTCTGATTTTCATTTAATATCTAAGGTAGCTGCTTCAGTTGATTAAAAATTTAGTCTGTTTAATAAAATACTAATGAACAGCTTAATTTAGGTTACTGTTACCCTTTTCTTACTACCCTTTAGACATCTCTCAGAATGTTAAAGCAAAAAAGAACCTTAAAAACTATCTGGTTGACCTTCTCATTTTACAAATGAGGAAACTTTTCCTTTAAGCTTTTGTTCCCAGTGACTTATTTATTAGTTTAAATTTTCTTTCGTTAAGCTCTCACTTGATTGTAGTCCTCTTTCTTTCCAGTCAGACTCTTGTTTTTCCATCTTTCAGCCAGTGGTACAAAGAAAAGGGACACTGAAGAGAGGAGATAACATGTGCCACAGAAGTAGAAGGAGCCAATGTATGTCTGGGTGCAATCATATAACCAGCCTGGAGGGAAGGAATGATTGCAGTTAATGAAACAAACCTTTCCATTCATAATTCTCAGCCATGAACTGCTCCTGTACTTACCAGTATGTGTTGTGACCCATTAGAAAGTTAGTCAAGCCGCTTGCCTGTCTTATTTTCTAGTGATGAAGTTAAATCAGTTCCACCTGAATTAGGGGCTTAAACCTGTGGGAAAAAGTGATCCTTGACCAGAACCCATCTCCAACCTTAAAATGGAAATTGGAGGAAATCAGGGACATATAACCATTTCATTTTATGATGAATCTTACTAGAAGTCCAGTGTTCTTAAAAAGAAAGTAGTTGTGAATTACTACTGTTTTCCAAAGAAAAAAGTGAAAAAAAAGAAAAAATCATTTCTTCCTTCAGTGAACAAACATTTAAGTACTTATTATGGTCCCAGCAGCATGCCAGGTGTTGAGGATAGCTAATAAGCTAAAACAGACATGGTTCTTGCCCTCACACCATACAGTTGAGTAGGGAGTTAAGTAGCCACATTAATTACACATGTGATAAGGGATGTAAAGGGAAGGTTCAGGAGGTGGAGAGCATATGGAAAGGAACAGACTACTTGGTTATGTGGGTTAAATGATGACTATAATTTCCACAGAAACCAAAATGTTCTTTTAAAGCAAGAATGGCAGGGTCCACAAAATCATTTGGCTAATGGTACATACTAGAACTTCTTAGATGAAATGCTTTTTTATAAAGTGAGCATGTGGTGACAAAGAATATTTGTTCAAGTCACCAGCATTTAAACATTGTTGCAAAAGTGAACCCAGTGAAAAAGGCAAGTAACATCTTAGTATTACTATGAAAATAGTTTTAACCTCATAGACTCCCTAAAACGGTAACTACTAGGGATCCATTGACCACATTTTGAAAACTTCTTTTCTAGAGGAGTATATGCATATTATGTTTGTAGATGCAAACTTAAATTATGGTTTTTAATTCTGAAAAACCTTAAAAAGTTAAAGCTGTTATCCTGATCATTTACTCAAAAAATTTTGGTGCTGTATGCAAGCACAGTTCTGGGTCAAACCCATAAACTGGGGGTATACCCATAAACAAAATAGGTGAAAATGTCTGCCCTCATGGAGCTTACATTGTGTCTGGTTTTCATTTATGTCTGGAACATGATTTCTCACTGGATGTGGAATATACCCTTAAAAAAATTTTTTTTGGTCTGATTGTGTATGTCTTTATCTTTTGTCTTCTTTTTTTCTCTAATTGGCTCTGATGTTTAGTTTTTGTGTTTGTTTCATTAGCTGTTTCAATATGTGATGAATGAGTGGAATGTTTTACAGCCTTTTAAACTCAGCTGACTTTTAAAAACTTACTGACTCCTTGTTGGATAGATTAGTGACCTCAGATGTTTCTTACAGTTAGCAAAAGAGTGGAGTGAAACTGGTGAGGACAAGTCTTTGTGTTATGTTGATTGTGACTGACCTTTAGATATCTAAGAAATAGGTGGCCAGTCTCTTAGGTCTTCTAGCACTTTCTAAAAAGGAGGGAACGTGGAAAGTAGCAGCACCCCTCTGTATCTCCTGTCATCCCTTCCTTAATCCCACAAGTACAGCAAATGTACCAGGATATACACAACCTGTGAATTACACAGCAGGAATAGTAAAAGGAATACTCTCAGAAAAGACTAGTAATTCTTGGGCAAGGAGGTTAGGTGGTGCTGCTAAAAGGTCAGAAGAGCACAGCTAAGAATAGTAAAAATGAGTTGTTGGTTTCTTTTTTAAATAAATTCCAGAGAGATTAAAACAGTTTAAGAGAAAACTGGTAGTAAGCCTTTCATTTCATATACATACACACATTTAAAGTCAGACTGTCATTTCTGAAACATTAAAGATTAAAAATATACTTAAAAATTTTTTTTATCATGTCAGGAAATCATTTTGCATAATCTAGAACTGTTTGATGTATTTCCATGCAAAATGTAATGAAATAATCTGTTTCAAATCTGTTCCTCCCGTTCATACTTGGTAATTGAGATATAGTATATTTTTAAATTGTATTTCTAAGGTCCAGTTGCCATTCAGTAGGATAATGTGCAGTTGAGTATTTAATTTTAGGATGCTATTTATAATAGCAAATATGAGGTGAAATGTAGGATGCAGGACTATATCATTGTTCAATGAAAATATTAGCTGTCATAATCAAGCTTAGATTTAAGAGGCTGCCTGGTAAGTTAAATTCAGAGCTTCATTGGTATTGAAACATCTACTCTATTTGGTTGGAAAAATTAGCCTTTTCCCACCACTAAAGTAAAAAAAACAAAAAACCTGTATATTTGGTTTGATTTCTGTACTTTCTTTTGGTAACAGTATAAAAAAGCTGTATACAAATACACTTTAAACCATAACCAGTTTATAAAGCTTTTAAATATATATTTTTAAAAGAAATTATTCTTGGGTAGTTCAAAATCCACTGTAGTCTAACAGTTTTAAATAGAAATAGACAGCTCCGTTGATTTTGAAAAGACTGGGTTCCCTTTTGGTTACAGCAAAAACAATGGCAGGCAAAGAGGAGATAACATACCAGCCACAATCCACGAAGGTGCGTGTGCTTCTGAGTGTCCACTCCATGCTGAGTATTATGTATGTAGCCAATACTCTGAGGAGTACCATGGCAACTGGTGTGGACTTCTAAGCTGAAGTCCCCTGTACTTCCTTAGTGTCTTCAGACTACCTGCATCAGATTCACCTAAGATGCATGTTAATTGTGCAAGTTCGTTAGCATCCCTCAAGCAGACTTCATTCAGCCTGGGTGGCACCTAGTTGATTCTTATGCCCAATAAAATTATTGTCCAAATTATTTCCTTATATCTGTGGCTGTAACTTTTGTTTTGGGCAGGAATGTCTAGTAATGTTTCCTGTGATAATGGGGCTCAACTTTTATAAACAGTTTTGCAAACCAGACAATCAACAAAAAAGGAGTTAGAATCAGAATCATCTTTCAAGTTTGATACTTAATACAGGACTCTAAATTGATTTTTTAAATGTCAACATTAAACTGTTATACATCATTTTATGGGTTAAGCCATATATGTTTAAAAATGAGTTCAGCAATCTGCCTAAAAAGTGTTCATACCTCATAGCTCTAATATCTCAGAACTTGATTGTTGAGTTATTAATCCTTTTTATTAGGATTATTACTGTACATTTGCTGTTTGTCATTGAACTTGGTTATTAAAACTTGAAATATACCAGAAGGCCCTTAATTCCCAGGTTCCTTGATGCTAGTTCAAACTAGTGATTGAAAATTTTGTAAGTGACCAGCTGGTGTTGAACCAGAACTTAGCTGTTGGGCTGCAGCATAGCGGCAGACGTCCAAGGTGTACAGAGACAATGATCTCTCATCCATGGGGTTAACTGGAGCTGCTGGCTGGCTGTTAGCAGCCTTGTCATATTACTTGGGGTGTGCTGTTACAGATATTGTCTATATGTGCCATGTTGGGAAAAATCTTGGGAAACATGGTTTAGGAAATTTAAGCCTCAGTGCCTTTTAAGACAGGAACTCCTCAAGGCCCCATAATAGAAATTTGCTGTAAGACTGGGAGTGCTTTAAGATTGGCACTGTGCTATGAGTTTAAAGGATTGTGGTCTGCATTAAGGTTTTAAAGACTGATTCCTTGCCCTTGCAAAGGAATATGTTTGCAAGAGAAGGACTGCCCCCCTTCCCCTTTTTAAGCTGTTATAGAGAGCTAATTGGAATTTATTTTTTATGTTTTTGAAGGGATTCATTGATCTTAGGCATACTGAATCAAAGTAAAATTCTATGAGGCTTTGTTGTTTATGGGAAAAATTTTAAAAACAATAAACCCAACTGGATGAATAAATGATTTGCATTACTTTCATTTGCCTCTTCAGAGTACACTATTTTCCTCAGGATTTAGAGAACAGAGAACTTTACTCTACCTTCTCACTTGTCCCCACTTAATGGGTTTATAGCAGATTAAAAGGTTGAGTTGTTTTGTTTGTCTGCTTTCCAAATAAAATTTTAGGCCATAGAGAAATTCTCAACTGATAGGCCAAGATGACTGATAAAACTGTAGAGAGCATTGTTGATAAAAGGTAGAGTGAGGACTGGGTGGAATACTTAATACTGTGTCTGAAATGAGGATAGAATAGAGATAGAAAATGACATCATTTCATGAGGAGATGAACTTATCTATGTTAGCAGGACAGAGAAAAGCTCAGATGAATGAATTTCCATTTTAGCCGTTGTCTTTTCTTATAAAACACAGATAAAGGAGTTAGTGCAAAATTACGAGTTGTACTCAATATAGAATACAGAAATACAGAAATGGTATTTCTGATGAGGTGTGAGGTTGATAAATAATAGCAAGAAGATGTACTTCTCTTTTAAGGGACTAGTTAATTTTAACTTACTCAAGTGTAATCAACTTCAGATATTTGGCATTAGAAGTGGCTTTCCTTGAGATTATTGAAAAAAACTCACTTTTGTAAAATACCTGCTTGACTGAGTGAAGCTTCAGTATTATTTAAAGTCCTTTTTGTTACACCACAGCTCAGAATGTCTTTATTTAAAAAAAGAAAATAGAGACATAGGTTAGAGTGGCTTAAACAAATTTTCAATTAATGAAGTAGAAGAAGAATACCTATTCTAGTACTTCTCTGTTTACAGGTTCTAGACTGCCTTAGTGTTAAGTCCTGGCAGCGTTTGCGGCAGGGCTAGTGCTCTACCATAACCCAGTGAGAGCTGTGGAATTGCAGTAAGAGATTAGCTTGTGTCTTCTCTGTGTCCCATATAGCAGCTAGCAGAATGCTGTGCTAATAAGTTGCTTGGTAATTACTGAGTGAATACTGAATTATAATCAAATAACTGCTGTGTTTTAAGGGATTTTTTAAAGAAGATATTTGTGATTAATTTAAATATATAAAATAGGTATTAGCATAATATATGCATTCATCAGTTGGGAATGGAGAAGAATTGCATTCAGTTGTAATTTATAGGCAGCTTAATTGGCCGTTGGCGGTTTTATTCTTACGTGAAACTGAACCTTTAGCATTCTGTGCTCCCATCAGATGCCTTGGATACAGATAAGGAGTTTCATATAAGTAGGTTACATATTACTTGTACATTAGAGAATATGAGAATATATTTGCTTTGTTTGCCCAAGGCACTATTTTTGTATTTATTTTGCTTTCTGCAGGTTCACTTTCATTAACGGGTCTACTAGAAATAATAATGTTTAAAAATATCAGTACTTTTAATTTTTTCACAGCCTTCCAAAGCTTCTATCTCGGTACTAATGTATAGTTCCGAGTGCCATCTACCTGCAAAAGACAGCAGTTGGGTTTGGATGGTTAATGACACACTTAGGACCATTGACCACCCTAGGTTAGGAAATTTAGAACAACTCTTAACACTGACATAAGCTGAAGCAGGCCATATTACTAACTAAAACTGAATTGATCACTGAGTATTGGAAAGAAATAGGACAGGCTATGGGGTGGAGTGGGTAGGGTGGGGGCTTGTGGAGGAGGTGTGTATATATGGGGGGTGATTTTTAACTTTCACTCAATTCAGGCCCTGTCAGTTCCAGCAGAGATCTGATAAAATATTTTGTTGCTACTGTATTTCTCATCATATTCACTGTTGAAAAAAGTTTATAATTTTCTTGCCGATATGCTCTATTTACATTTTTTAAAAGAAAAAAGTGGCTTTTAAAAATTCAGTTTTACGTGATTTTATATAAATCTTTGGGTTTCCTTTGATTTTTTTTTATTTCTTTGAATTATGAAAATATGCTGTATAGGACTAACTTGTTTTTCTTTTTCATTTCCATACAGGAAGGAGAAAAATATTGTTCATGTAATCGATGTTACCATTATTAACTAGTGTTGGCTAAGGATTATTATGAAAAGTTTTACCTTTTGCTAGATTCCTAATTTAAAATGCCTGTAACCTTTTATAGGAATTTTAGCTTTTGCAATTTGGTAATAACAGATCTAGGTAAGTAAAAAATGAGAATTTCATACAGTTCTGAAGATCTCAGTTTGGTTGAGAATTTAATACTTTATAATCAGTAAGCCTTTCGATTTAGTTAAAGCTAAAGGCAACAGTGTAACTGCCCAGACCTGTTGAGAGCTGAGTGAATCTGTAAATCAACATTTCTGATGTTCCTTTGGTAGTTGCTGCTGGAGTCAGAAGTGAGGAACAAATCTGATGGCTTTTGTAAAATCCTCTTTTGTTTCCCAGAGGACTAACTTACAGGAGCAAGAGCTTCCCCCTTTCACAAGATGTGTAGGACAGTGTTGCAGCCAGTGAGAGATCATGGTGGAGAAGGAAATTTAGATGAACTTTGCATTAATTTATCATAATCTTATTTATGATACTGTGAGCAACTCCCAGACTAAAAATCTATACATAAACCTTCAGCAAGAGCCTTATCACTTCCTTTGACTTTTTTGTAGAACTTATAAAATTAATGACTGCCTAAATAATATTCTCAGAACTAGTGGGTAAAATTTCTTTCATGAGCTGTCTTTATCCTCACATATAATGCTAGGGTATTGTGAACATAGATTGGATAATAAAAGCCTTGTAAATTTTTCTTGACTCATTGACAGTAAGAAATGTATTTTTACATCACATATATTTTATATAACATAGGTGTGCATGTATAAAGTAAAAATTTCACAATAAAGTGAGGCACACTGTTTTCTAATCTGCTTTGTCGTAGTCTATTCTTTTTCATTAAAAAATGTAAAAAAGATCATGATTCAAGAAGTGGTTTCAAGACCCACATACCCATCTGTAATGTTTCCTTTCAAGTGATAGTCCTGCCTTGTCTAAACATTATTGAACTTTTTAAACATTTCAAGATGTATATAAAAACATATAAAACAAAATCTCCAAACATGTAGTTTTGTTAGTTTTATTATTTGCATAAAATATTCTTTGCCCTTGTGTTTGTTACCTTTGTATTCTTTTGATCTGATAGGCTTGAAAAGTTCTAAGGTGTCACTGGGACAGCTGGTGAAAAAGAATCAAGATTGAAAAAATGCATGAGCAAACTGAGCTCTGTTTTCTGTATCTTTGGGCACTAGTAGTTCTGCTAGGCATCTCTGGTATTTGGTTTCTTTTTACCAGTCCCTATATAACAGTTCTGACGTTGACTTTAAAAATCAAGCCTGCTTTCCAGGTATGAAGTATAGGCTGAGGTACACCACATGGGAAGATGTGTGTTCATAAATGCAAATAAGGAATTGGTTGTAAATTTGTATAAATTTTTCCTTTAGAATAGTATACCTACACTGTATCTCAGATAGTATTGCCCTTTTTTCTTCCAGTAATAATTTTTGTTAGTAAGTTTTTATACTTGTGATATTTGCCTTTCCTAAATCTTAAATTTATAGAGGTGTAAACCTAAACATCAGAAAACTTAGTTTTTAAAAAATGATAGTGGGGCAAGATCATATCATTTTTCTGTCTCACTTAAGGACTGAAGGAAGAACAGTTTAACTTTTAGGGTGAATTCTTTTTTGTGGATGATTGGAAATACTGTAATAATTTGTCTATTCAAATATATTGAGAACCTGTAGTATGTAAGACACTAAAGTTTATCCATAGAAATATTTCTGTGAGAGTAGTCTTTTAATAGTCTTGGATTAAATGCTCAGCAAGCACAAAATTAGGTAAAAAGTGAACATAAAACAATGTTTCATTCTTAAAGCCAACTTAACCAATGAGAACTCCCTAAATTTTTACTGTGCTTGTATGTAATGTTTGCCAGGGGCCCCACGTACCTTCTGCACAGAGATTCTGGCCTGTAGGCCAAGTCTCCTCCCACCTTTGGTACAGATGGAATATGAACAGTCTCTCTCCCTCTTTGAAAATAAGACATGTTGGGAAGCCCTGGACAGCTGTATGGAAGATCTGAAGAGCAAAGCTGTCCGGCTTGCAGCTTTCAAGCTCTATAAGACTCCTGTTTAGATAAAAGGTGCTAATGTTTTTTTTTTTAAGCTATTGGTTGTAGGTCCTCAAGAATCAATAAAACTTTGGATTGTCTCCCCAGACAAGTAGATGTACATACAAGCCCTGCTCTAAGTCTCCCACCAGAATATAAGAATCTATCTAGTGCATATCTGTTGAGTTAACCCTTAGATTCTCCTGGATTGGTGAGGGAGTGTGAGAGTTGGTATAGGAACAGCCTCTTTGTCATCAGTTTCATTTATCCTGATATTGTCATTACATGTTAGCATTAATCATTGATCAGCATTTTTTTGCATTGCTATTGAAGTTTGTTCAGAATGTGGCCAAGCTGTTACCTGCTATAGGTGGTCCAGAAAGGACAGCCATCCCAGTAAAGAAACTAGCAAGTCCCAAAAACCTGTGTATGCTAGAATTCTCAGACAGATCAACCTGTAGAAATTAGAATTCAGTATTAGCCATAGTGAGGGCGAAATTCTTTATAAGAGACCTGTGCCTGCAAACAGACAAATACAGTTTATGTCATCTCACACTGTAAACAGCTGATTTCTGAGGTGATTTGGATGTGCTTTTTGCCCTCATATTATGAAAAAGATAAATAGGAAGTAGTAATTGCACTAGGCAGGCAGTGTTTTCATTTTATTAGTAAGGAACATTGGATTTTGTTTCTGTTTCTGTCTTTTAGGTGGTTCAGGGTTACTTTTTTTTCCCTAAACCCTCACTACTCTTCTCTATTAGGAATGGTATTTACAGTCTGAGCCGGCAGTGGTATTTGTATCCTCTTACGGCTGAGCACCAGCCATTGGTTTGTAAGAAATCAGATATTCTAAGGAGTTGATTTCAGCCTTAGAAAGTTTGATTTTTGCCGAAGCCTCATATCGTATCCTGCAGCACTTAACGCTAATATTGATAATCAAACCAGAAGTTTCCCAGGGGTTTTATTCCAAAACACTGGGGACCTATTTCTAACCACCCGTGGAACCCCTGGGGTTCCAAGAAGAACTCAGAAATATTTGTGTATGTATTTAAGTTACATTTGGGTCCAGGGCTTTAAGTCAGTGTGGAGTAAAAGTGGAAAGGAATTTAAAAAAATGTTCCTATTAAAGTACACAGAACTTTTCTCAATAAGAGAGAAGCCACACTGATCACTGATCAGGAAACCCCCTTTTCCCTCAGGGAACTCTTTCAAGATTGTGTCTTAGAAGGAACCAAAGAAATTTCGGGAGCTGAAGGAAAGAAGTGAACACAGCCTAATCTGAGAGACAGATAGGCAAAATGGAAACGTGCTCATCCCCTTTTGCTTTCATTTCTTCCCTGTCCCATGTGGATGGTTCTCTCATCCTTCCCCTGCAGAGTAAGTTGAGTAACTGGACAGGATATAGCTACAGGGTTTCTGAGGCCTTGGGTATGATTTTTTTAAATTATAAAAGTAATATAAAATATGCATTCTCTTGGGGAGATGATTACTAATACTTAATAGTTCAATGATGTTGATGTGTCTACTCACCAGTACAGGAAGAATCATTGCCAAGTAACCACCAGAGAACATGGCAAAGAAGATGACATAGGTCATGAGTAGTGGAAATGTGGTGGCTAAAGGAGCGAGCAGGTTAGTGAGGCCGCAGAGGATGAGGTAAGACTTGTGGTAATGATACTTCTTGATCCAGTTTCGATCAGCGACCCATCCACAGATAATCTGACTGACTGTCTCAATGATACCTGGAATAATATTGAAAAATTTTTAGGAAATTCTGATTCCATTTTTCTAGCTTCTTTAAAAAATATAAATGTGTAAGGCATCCTTTCCTAAGAATTATGACTTCATCCGGAGGCTGATACTTACAAGGAAAAAATGGTTGTGTTTGTCTATCAATAGATTCTAACATTTGCTTACCTATTCTAATCATATCTAATAAAATACCAGAAAGTTTCCTCCAGAGTTGGGTTGGAGACCCATGAGGTGTTTTGTGACTGTTTGGAAAGCTCATACCACCAAACTAGACTCAAGAGGCTTTCCTTAAAGAGGTTGTGCAGGTCAGGGAGTGAGATTTCCAAAAGGCTGGTAGACCCTTATGGTCAGTGTCCTGGGTAAGTCCTGCAGTGGAATATTGGAGTATAAATAATAAAGTCTTATGTTGGAAAAGAAAATAGGTATTGGAACTTTTTCTTATAATTGTACATGAAGTTTTGGTAACTAAGTTTTCCACCAAAGGTTGTTATGCTGAACTTGAAAATATGTAGGAAGTCTGGAAACGGGAGATCATTTTGAACATTGGAGCTATGGTGTAACTTGAATAAGATTTAAGAACCACATTGGTCATTCGGTTTCAGAACAGAACATTCTTACCCTTTATCCCATTATAAGCTATTGGAGCAGTTAAATACTAAGGGATTTTCACCAATGGTGTACAGCATGAACTGCTGCTATTTTGTACTTAAGATGCTTTCTATCGTTCAACATATTGCTCCACCCCCTCAAAAAAAAAGGAATTAAAGCATACTACCATTCTATATCTATGCTTACAGTTATTTCCTAGGATACATACTGAATTTGTTACATTCTTTGGTCCTGTTGTGTAGCCCTAACCTAATCTAAATTGATGCTACCAGACATATTAGTGAAAAGGTCAATTTAGCTATGTATCTTTTTCTTGTGTACACAGCTTTATTTGACTTTGCATTTGGAAATAGGGTACAGTCAGTTTTATAATGGCTTGACAAATAGTCTCTTCAAGAAATTAGCAAGAGAAAAGTTAATACTGAGCTACTGAGAATTTCCAGATAATTAGAGCAACCAGTTTTATTTCATCCCTCTATTATTTTTAGGCTTCCTATTTGATCAGTTGGGAGAACCCATGTCTTCTTTTTCCATACATTTTTAGAAATGGTCAACTGAAATGATTGTTTTTACTTTCAACTTATATTCTAACTTACTTTAAATATTAGCCAGTGCAATAGTGACTATTTAAGAGGCATATTTGAATTTGAGGGGAGAAATACCTAGCTACAAATATTAAACATTGAATCTGTACAATGGCCAGGCACTATTCTAAACTCTGTATGCATTACTTGTTTAATCCTGGCCTCATGAGGGTTGGCACTAACATCCCTATATTACATATAAAGAAATAGAGGCACAGAGAACACAAATAACTTGCTCCAGGTCACACAGCTAGGAAATGCAGAGCAAAAACTTGAACCTGAGAAGTCTAACTCCAGAACCAACCCTATGTTGTCTTCCTAGGATTTTTTGCCTTCCTGGAGTGTTGCCACTGAGCACCAGCCTTTTAAACTTCAGCATTTATCCAACAAACTGGTTAGTGTCCGCTGTGTCATACAGACACTGACATATGAAAACGAGTAAGACTTGGTTTGGGGCCCACCATCTGGTAGAAAACCTGTGTGCAAGGTGCAGTGACAGAGATCTGTGGAGGGAAATGCCTGGTGTTGCCACCAGCCTCAAAAAAACTTGATTTTCTGAGCCCACCCACAACTCCTTTAAAAAAAAAAGTTTTTCTTATTTTTTGATAAAATTTAATAAATTTTTGTAAAATTCAGTTCATTTTTTCTTTTGAGTGAGAGGGTGAAGTAGGCTTTCTCACCGGCTACAGAAATGAGGTACGAGGCATCCATGGTGTCGATCCCCAGTGTTCTGGCTCTGGCTACCAGGTGAAATGTGGGGATGAAATAGGCCAGCTGACTAAGGAGAAAAGACCAGGTAAATATGTAGAAGAAGGGATTCTTAAGAAGAGAAATATCAAAGAGTTCTTGTTTACAGCTCCACGAAATTGCCTTTTTCTTGTGACTTTCTTCATTAGTTATTAGGAACAACCTGTTCCTGTTAGGCCCATTGTTGAACGCTTCGTTTTGATTTTGTGAGACTGTTAAACTTGTACCGGGTTGTCCATCCTTCTGCATAATACTGTCCCTGGTGGAGGACTCTTGTATCTCATTGTAGTGCGATGTTTCTGTGACACACACTGCCTCTGGACCACCTGCAGACAAACTGCTGCCTTTATCTTTAATACCCAAATTGCTCTTGCTTTTGATACGGATGGGTCTTAAGAGCATACTGGAGGGCACCAAATTCAATGTGATGGCTCCACATAATATAAGGGCACCTAAATAGGGAGAGAGAAATTGGGAAGTTAAGTTAAAAATTACCTTGCTCATTTCATAAGGCTCTCTGTTCTTAGGCTCAGAAGAGGCTGCACCACTATATATTTGGTCATAGTGCCGTTAATTTCTGAAAACACTTAGTTTGTCTCTGAATTTAATTGAAGGTATCTAAATCTGTTGACTTAATTTTTAGCTGTACATACTGCCATATCCTTGTGAAACAGGGTGTTCTTTGGAGGTAAAAATCAGACATTGCACCAGTAGGTATCGTGGAAGAAGAAGAGAATGGTATTTGTGCTAAAGGAAGAAAGAATCTTTTGGGGGAGGAGAGATACTTCAAATGTTAGAAAAATAGTGTGTTTTAAGGAGAGATTTTAAATACCTTAAGTAAGTCGAGATTTAGGTACAGAAAATACAGAATTAGATGATGGGAATCAATCAGAAACTTCCTTAAAAGAGAATAGCCTTTCCTCTCATGACATTTTACATTTTCTTGAAAGAAGACAGATGCCAGCCTTTGAAGCTGAGTATTTACCTGATTTCGGCATGAGTTGACCAAGGCTGTGACTTGGTTGTAGTGCTTCTACAGAAGATAGAATGGGCTAGAGGTGCTGCTATCCTGTTTTACAGTTGTCAGCTGGTCCTGTTCGCTATGCGACTACTGGTAGTTTTTTACTTAGGAAAGAAAACATTCTCAACAAAACTCCTCTGTAGACAGAAATAGGCTTATATGTTCATATATATATATATACATATCCATGTATATACATGTATATTTTCCAGTAATTTAAGATTGTTTTCATCCAATGTTTTATCTCTGGTACAAAGAAAATTGTGGAGTGAATGGTTTTTCTTCATTTGTGAAAACTTATAGTTGACAGTATAAAAGATTAAGGAACATAATCCTCTCCTCCCTTCTCCCCCCATACCCCATTTTTTTGGGGTCTATTTTCATGAGTCTGATGGAGGAGGCATATTGTAAATGCGGATTTTTTTTAAGAGAAAATTTGTAAAGAGAATGCTTTAGTGGTGGAAAGGAGGAGGGGGAATTCTTGTTTCCCCATATTGCTTTCCCTGCAAAGTGTTTTCCTGTCCTCAGAATACCCTCCATCCCCTCAGACATGAACCTTGTGGTGAACTCTTGAGTTGCCTGTGTGGGTTGGCAAATCCTTTACATAGTTCATGATCTCTTCTGCTTTGTATTCTCCAAGGACGAGGAGCATGTTTACTTTAGAAATCATGCTCCATTCCCCCCCGGGTCAAAAAGTCTTTACTTCCATTCATCAAAGGGAGAGAGCTGAACGTAATATCCTGCAGAGTTGATAGTTCAGAGACTTAGAATGACTCACCTGGCCAGTCATAGAGGTCTGTCAGGACTTTTGTAAAAGGTGCTAACAGAAATGTCAGTCCCATCCCAGAACGGGCAATAGCTGTAGAAAGAGCTAATCGTTTTTTGAAGTATTTGGTAGTCATCACAGCAGCTGATTGGTACAGTAAAGCAGAACCCAAGCCTAAAAAGAAAGACATTTTGGAGTCACTTAAATGAAGTGACTCAATACCAGACAAGGTATTCTCCTGGACTCCAAATAATACAACTAGGTCTTTTGGACCCATGGACAGTAAAAGGGAAGATGCCTTGTTCCATTTTCTTACAGTGGACTTACCAGGTAAAAATCCCATAGTCACACAAAGAAAGGGAATGCTTGTAGCCCAGCTGCTGATCAGGTATCCACCAGTAACAAGGAAAGCTCCAAGAATGGAGGCCATTTTTTCACCAAGTAGGTCACAAATAATGGCAACCAGAGGACCTTGAGAAAAGAAAGGCCAGTGCTAGGTAAATGTGCTCTGGCATCCTTTATCTTCTCATGTGCAGTTTAAATGTGAGTAACTAAAGGAAAATGAGAAGACTTTACTTTGGAGTATTTTTCAAAAAGGTGTATAGCATTTCTTAATACTCCTAGTCCCACATTAATTTGCCTTTTGGAAGAAAAGGTGTTTTGTATTTTAAGAATTGTAGATAAGCGGGTTTGGAGGAGAGGCTTATTGAAAATGCTTTATAAAATACCTCCACAAAATGTGATTGTATCCAGCGACCTATGACAAGAATGAGGTTTGGTCATTAATCTACTCCTCCACTATGTTACATGCTCCAAATGGAAATACAGGAAGATGATTTTGTTTTATATTTTATTTTGAGTATGCTTCAGATAACTTCGTGGTCTGATTTCCCAGTGAGAGATTGGCTCACTGACTGAACCAATATTAGGCACTGTGGAACGAAACAAGGCATGAAAAACTGAATCATGAATTAAATAGCTGGATTCTTCGACTTTATGTGAACCCTAGTTTTCCAATTTTACCATGTCAAGTGGAGGCTGAATACTGCAAGTGCTTCCTTTTCTCAGCTTTATGTATGAATAAATGAACCTGAGTTTTAGTAATGCTTCAGTCTTGAGTGACTGACAGTTTTCTTGGAATTGCCGTTTGTGGTCCTTGGACAGTAAGCTTATTGCTGACCTCATACCTGCAGAAAAACGAAGTGATGACATAATAGATCCAATCCAACCAATTTGCTCTGAGGTGCCTTTAAATTCTTCTTGAAAAACCACGAAGAAAATTGCAAAAGTCTTGGTCATTCCCATCACAAACACATTTACCTAAATCAAAGCAGACCAAAGAGTCCAAGTCAGGTGGTGAGTGAGCCATGACAGAGGAGGTTACAGCTGCTCTCAACTACTGTTCCCCCATCTCCCAGTGTAGTGGTTCCTCCTTACACATTTTATGTTACGGGGCAGTCATCCCCTTAGAGCGACTAAGCAGTTTACATCAAGTCATCCCATTTAATTCTCATTACAAGACTATGGCATAGGTGTGTCAATTACTAGTACAAACTAGAGATCAGGAAATTGAGCTGTTACTGTGAGGTGTGGGGAAGCATGGTCTTAAAAAGAAAATAGGGGCAGGGAGCTGAATCAATCAGAATTTCTAGGGGCTTATCTTGGAGTGAGTCCATTTACAATGTCTGAAGTGGGCTCTGGGACAGGACAAACCCACCGACCTTGGTCCAAAGCATGGGATGAAATAAAATAATACAGCTCTATCTGCTTAAACAGAGTTGGAAGGTTGCAAGTTAAGGGAAGGAGGCAGAAAAGATGCAAAGGGGTCTTGTCCTTGGCTTTCAGCAGAAGACTCAGACCCAGTTATTAGACACAAGTTATACACGCTCACTGCTGCTATGCTCAGACAGATCAGAGAGGAAAGGTTCTGAGTTAGAAGGCCTGTAGCTAGCCAAAATCAGGTGGCTAAGAATGCAGAGCTCAGCATCCTGTAGACACCAGCACCGAGAACCCATGCCCACATTAAAAGAGGAAGGAAATTTTACAGAATGATCCCTCTTTGTGTTCCTTGCTCATAAGAGGATGCAATCACCACTGTGTATTTCAAACAGAGAAGTTTGCTCAAGATAGGGATGCTGGAGCTGAGATTTGAACTGAGATAGACTGACTCCAGACTACTACTGTTGGAATAGCATCTGTTAAAGACGGCTAATTCCTGTTAACCTCTGTGAGAGAAGCATGTTGGTCCAAAAGATGAATTCTTTCTGGCAGTTCTTAGATTAGCTTTGCTTTAACTCTGAGCTGAGTACCCTCCCTTAATATGTAAGTTGGGTGACCACATAATTTATTGAAATTGAAACATTTTTGAGAGCAAAAAGAAATGCTATTAACCTCTGCCAGGACAGCAAAGGTAACCAGGAAGTATCACGGTTGGGTCATGTGCCCCGTCCTTTTGTCACACTTGGCTCTCCTTGTGCGTGCTCCCCTCCTCCCCTCTAGCAAGAGCGCTCCATCTGAGGCCAGTGTCTTTCTGTGGAGTACTCTGGTTCCTCGGAATCCCAAGTAGCCTGGGGCCAGTGAAAAGCAGGATCAGAAAGGGTAATGAAGGGAAGCCACCTAGCCAGGCTCTGCCAGGCTCATGTCAAAGCCTGGGAGCCATGTGTATTCTCTCCAGGGGCTTGCCAGCTTCCTCTTTCCTTTTTTCAGTGGCCTTTATATTTCAAGGCCACTTTCTTTACTTTCAACCCTGGTTGCCTTTCGCTGACTCCACTTTCTCTGTCCGCCTGCTAAGTATTTTCCCTCTGTGGGTCAGCACCCATTTCATTCTATGCCTGCTCCATAGACAGCCGTTCACTCTCAGGTCTTAGCACCGCCCGGCCACTCCGGGTGCAGTAGTCAGTGAGCACCACTGTGTACTCAGCCTGCCTTGGTCTGAATCCTGCTCCACTTTCTAAGGGTGTGACCTCTGGCAAACTATACCACAGAAATTTAGTTCCCCTTTTGTGAAGTAATGAAGTGAATGTTTAATGAAGTAAAAAAAAAAAGTCCTACCTAGCTAATAGGACTATGAAGATCGAGAAAATCCTGGTAAAGTACTTAATACTTAGTGCTTAATACTCAGACTGTTAACTTGTGTGATCATTCTGATTTCCCAAAAGCTTCAGATTCATTTATGTAACTGTTTACCATATCTTCCTAACTCAGATCAGTTCATCCAAAACGAAACTCATCTTTCCCTTATCCCACACCTACTTGTCATTTCTCTTTTGATTGGTACCATCACCCAGTCACCCATGTCACCCTGCCTCCTCTTAGGTACCTCCTTCCCCCAGTCCCCAGCTGCTAAATAAACACCTTCCCCCTCCACTGTTAGACTCTTATTTCAGATTAGTATTTCTTGTCTGGAGTAAGGGATCAGTAGTGGTGCTCCGAGGTTGCAAAAGTTGGGGGTGGTGAGGAGTTGGTCCCTTAATATATTTTTCTCATTGTGACTTGACAGAAGCTACAGAAGAACTCCTTATCTAGAGTGAAGAGTGCTATGGATCCAGGGCTATATATTCAAAAGTGAAAAGGACATTTTATTAGGCCCTCATTCAGGCAATTTGTTAATCATACTGTTTCTCAAAGGCACTTCTATCAGGAAATGAGGCAAGAGAACATGGGCAAACCTCAGATGATCCAGACTCATTTCTCTCAGTTTGAAATACACAGAATGGTCGTTGCATCCTCTCATGAGCGAGGAACACAAGGAGGGATCATTCTGTAAAGTTCCCTTTTTTAATGTGGGCATGGGTTCTCTGTGCTGACATCTACAGGATGCTGAGCTCTGCATTCTTAGCCACCTGAATTTGGCTAGCTACAGGCCTCCCAACTCAGAACCTGTCTTCTCTGGTCTGTCTTTGATGTCTGGGCATAGTAGCAGTGAGCGTATATGACTTGTCTCTAATAACTGGGTCTGAGTTTTCTGCTGTGTAGATCAAGAGAGCCAAGGACAAGATCCCCTTTGAATCTTTTCTGCCTCCTTCCCTTAACTTGTAGCCTTCCAACTTTGTTTAAGCAGATTAAGCTATATTATTTTATTTCATCCCATGTTTTGGACCAAGGTCAGTGGGTTTCAGTCCTATCCCAGAGCCCACTTCAGACATTGTAAATGGACTCACTTCAAGATAAAAGCCCTATAAAAATTCTCCTGTGATTGATCCAGACCTTCCACCTCCCCTTTTTTTTTAATTTTTAAAAGCATGCCTCCCCTACCCCACAGTAAGAGCACCCTTGTTGATTACTCTGATTAGAATATTGTTTTGGGAAAGGAGGCTGGATCAGCCATAGTGGCCCTTTTGGAAACAGCTTCAGGCTTTGTCAAATTATGGTTTAACTGTTGTTAAACAATAAATAACTTCCTTCTACCCTGGGTTCCTCTCAAGTATCACAATAGCTCTTTCTAACTTTCACAGACAAAACTTAAAAAAAAAATAGGCTGGTTATTTCCACTTTCTGTTATCCCACCACTCCACTGTACCAGCTCTGTTCAAGGTTTTCCAAGACATCCTTGTTGCTAAGCTAATAGCCTGTGGTCATTTCTGTGTTATCTCGCCTCTCTGCAGCATCTGCTCATCACTTGCTCCTTCTGGACATTTCTGCCTTTGCCTCTGGGATGCTACGTTTCTGGAATGCAGCTTACTTTTCTGACTTGACTGCTTCTCAGTTTCCTCTGTGGGCTGCTCTCCACCCGTAGACATTGATTTTCCCAGGTTCTATCCTAGTTGCTCTTCTCCCTCTTCCTGGCGATTTTACCCATTCTGCATCATAGTTCAAACCACTGTGTATGCTGATGACGCACAAATTTCAGTATGCAGGTCCTGTGCTCCAGAGGCACACACACTGTGCTCAGCCCATCATTGGTTAAGTCACAAAGTCCCTCAGACTGTCCAAAATTAAACCATCCAAGCCATCTTGGGATTTTCTCCCTTCCTATGAGGACTCCCACTCAGTGAATGGCATACATCATCCTCCTAGGTGCCCAAGCCAACAGCCCAGGAACTCCTTGCCTCCCTCTCCCCTGACATTCACTTACTCTCCAAGTCTTACAGTTCTACCTCCTTAATGTCATTGACATCTATATTTCTCTCCATCCCCATTGTTACTGCCTTTATTTAGGGCCTTATATTCTCACCTGGATTATTGTAGTGGGTCTCCCAGCTTCCAGGCCTATCCCTCACCTGCATTATCCAGCCTGCAGCCAGGGCTATTTTCCTGAAATGCAAATCTGTTTCCATCACTCCCCTGCTTAAATTTTTTTCATTAGTTCCTCATAGCCTCAAGATACAAGCTTGTCATGTCACACAAGGCTCCTGCCCATCCCTCCAATTTCATCATTTATCAGCTTCCTTTTTGTTTGTTAATAAGTGTGTCCATCAGTCAGTTCATCCATCCATCCATCCATCCATCCATCCATCCATCCTACATCCATCAGTGGGTAATTACTGAGTGCCTGCTATGTTCTGGGCTGTTTACTAGGGACTAGGCTTTCAGTGGTGAGCAAACAGACATGGTCCCTGCCCTTATGGAACATTCAGCCCAGTGAGACAGACTGAATACAGAAAACAATCATGCAAATACATGGTTTTAAAGTGTAGTAAGTTAGTTTGAATGAGTCCATTTTTTTTTTAAGTAGGGAACTCCTGAAGAGCGTTTTGTTATTGGATTTTCCACTTACCTTTTCACAGGAGCTCATTTATTATAGGAACATATACTTGTAACTCATGAAGATGCAAACGCATCATCATCTAAGTGTCTGCATTACCACTGCAGGTGATTAGCCTGAGTTAGTTGTTAACACTTTGAGGACCCAGTATATTTTTTGTTCTTCTATAAACAGCATCACATTGAAAGCAAGTGGGATATTGTTGACTAATCTGATTCTTAGGCAGTTTTTCTTACCAGCAACTAAACTGGTCAAATAACTTCCTGTCCTCAGAGGGTAATGGGGAAAAGTCTGGGGGGCTATTGGAAGGAAAAATGGGAGAACAAGATCCTCCCCAACAGTGGCAGTTCGGCAGTGCCTGTGGCTGAGGGAGGTGGTGGCCCAGCCGCCTGAGGGGCTCTGAATTAGGAGATCCTTAGTTACTGGATTCGTAACATTTCTGGGAGAGCAAAGACATTCCACATTCTTTGGTCATGGAGCTAATGTTCAACAAATAGTCGTCAGGTTAGGAATTTTGTATTACATAAATCCTGCCTGGGGACCTCTGCCCCTGCTTTCCCCTTCTGTGTCACTAGGGAGGAGGCATGTTTTCCTGTTATCCCGCTTAGAGAGTTCTTAGTTATCCACACTGTGGACTATGGGACTACGAGCAGTTGCCAGAATCTGCACTCCCCTCCCTGTGAGCTTCTCACTGTGAGGCTGAGGGTGAGGATTAGGAGGGAAAGGGTGTCTTTGTGAAGTACGTCTCAAATTTAAAGCAACTTATTCAGGAACTCTTAAGAGGACTTGTGGAGCTGGTATCACTCTGTGCAGGGTTGGTTGGGGTAGAGCTGTGAGGGGATTCACCAGTATTCCAGAGTGGCAATGCCGATTCAGATCACCACCGTCTCACATAACAACCCCAAATGTTTCTGGGAGGATGAGGGAAAGAAAGTAAAAATGGTGTGCCTAGTCCAGTTGCTTATGGAAGAAGGAGAAAAATTAGGTTCCAGTTTCAGAATCTACATCCTTCTCTCTCTAGATATACCAGAAATAAACATTGTGTCTAGTTCGGCATACGTTATGGTTAGTGGGAATGGGTTGGGAAGTGGACAGCAGGCAGAACAGGAAATGTCTCCATCTTTTGTGAGAGAAGGAGGTTGCTGCCTGCAGTGTGCCATGTGTGCTGGGCTGAGCTGGGGAACCCACCCCAGAAGCCTTTCACCACTTTTGAGGGCTACTGCTGGGATGATTAAATGTATGATTGTCCCTAAAAAGGGGGCATTACGATTAGCAGATGTAATGTTGGGGGGGCACGGGGAGGGCAGTACAACTCAGCGAAGACAAGTAGTGATTCTATAGCATCTCACTATGCTGATGGACAGTGACTAATGGGGTTGGTGGGGGCGACCTGATGAAGGGGGTAGTTTAATAACCATAATATTGCACATGTAATTGTAGAATAATGATACCAAAATAAATTATAAAAAATATATATATATGATTGTCCCTAAATCCTGACTGCCATGCCTCCAGGGTGGAGCTGCTGATGGTGACTGGAGCATATGGTAGGTTTAAGGAATGGTAGGGAGGAGGAGGAGACTGGATGGGACTGCTTCTGCTTTCACGCAAGGGGGACAGTTTCAAGTTTCTCCTGGTTCAGTGTGGACCAGTGACCTTGGCAGTCACAAATTCAGGACCCAGTGAGCTTAGCACTGACATAGCAGTTCCTGGCCTTGCTCTGCACCCCCTCTCCATTCAAATGCCGACAATTTCATATATGGTCTTGTAAGGCTGTTCTGAGCCTTTCTCCAGAGAGCCGTCTTCCAGGCAGAAGGAAAGGGGAAAGTAAATGCTTACCAGGAAGAAGTGAAGTACAATCATCCATCCCCAGCCTCCATCCGGGTTTTCAGTGTAAGGTCGGGCCTTCCCTCTCCACTTCAGCATGATGCTTTGTCTGTTTTAAGTACAGAAAATCCCTGTGATAAATCCAAGACATAGTTGATATAGTTGATGAGAACCTGACCTAAACTTTTAAACTTTATTTTTCTCTTTGATATAAAACCACTTGTACTGTAATTTTTTTAGCCCACCCCTTTAAAAAAAGATGATTCCCCCTCATTTCCAAATTTGTGTGTAGACTGTCTGACCTCAACCCTAAAAATGCAAGTAGGGCTTTGTACCATCTTTAGGGATTTTTCTGGGGCCCCCCTGTGTGGTTTCACCTGGCAAGTCCACATAGCTTTGACAGTAGAGTATGTCCTTAGTTACATGTAACATTTTTCTGGCCATAATGTTCCCTTATCTCTGCTTATTCCATGATCATGATGGAGGCAGAACCATGGGAGAGGTAAGGAAAAGCTAAAAAAAAGGCTGTGATTCAAGGGACATCAAAGCCTCCATAGAGATCTCTCTTCTGCCCATTTGAATGGCATCTGAAAGAACCACTCAGCCCATTTCAGGCAGGAATTGCAGAGGAGTTACTGCAAAGCCTGACCTCACTGATTATGGGGTGGCTGCTCCTGGCCCTGTCCTCAGTGGCTTCCCCCAGGTCTGCAAGCCAAATCTTAGGGAAAGCTCTACATCACAGCTGGTACTTTGAGTGAGCTCTTGACTGTAGAGAAATAATAAAGGGAGGGAGAGCCTCAGGTTTAGGGATGCCCCTTACAAAGCACTTGCTACAGTGAAAATAGTCTAAGGGACTAAATGGACATGACAACAAAACGCAATGACTATTCCTGAATGGATCCCAGACCAGAAAAAAAGCTGTAAAGGACTTTGGGAGGTCAATTGGGGAAATTTGAATATGGACTGTAAAGTAGACACAGTTAAATCTCTTGGGTGTGATGGTGGTCTTGTGATTCTGCAGGAGAATATTCTTGTTCTTAGGAGATATGTGCTAAAAAGTATTCCGAAAAGAGGCATCATAGAATCATATATATACGTATATATATGCACACACACAGAGAGAGGTAGCAAAAAGGAAATGTAAATGTTCTAGGGATGAGATACGGTGTTCTTGATTTTCGACTGCCAGGTTGGCAGGCAGGCTGTTTCATACTGGACAGGAGAATCCACCAAGGCGTGTGGAATGGTTGTCTGGTGAGCAGTCTGTCAGGGAGAGATGCTGGTTGTTCAAAACATAATAGAAAGCCAACCCCAACACACACACCCTTTTTTACCTTTTCTACCTTTGATGTGTTCAGCAAAGGAGTCCTCCACAGATGATGCTGTTTGGGAGGGAAAAAAAATTATATAATTTTCTTGATGTTCTTCTTTTCCTAAGGCATTTCATTTTGCTGCATTGTGAAAATAAGCAAGTGTTGTAGAAGTCCAAGAGGTCACCGCCAATTTAGACACTCCTGCCAGTGGACTTTACTTCCTGAGGGGAGAGTGTGATTTGACATCATCCTGGGCCCTCCCTCTTCCACCCTGACTTGGAAAGTGGAATTTTTCACCATAAGCTCAAAAGCAAGCAGTACAGTAAACTAAGAAGAAAATCCTCTTGAACTACTGTTAAATTAAGTAAACAAGGAGGCCATTACAGTGAGGTGGCTCTTAAGCCATGGTGGTTTGTGTAAGAGAACTAAAATCTAAGACTATAAAAACGTCACAGGGTTACCAAATCAAAACCTAAAGACACCCGTCACAAACAGGTAGCTAGGCTTTAAACTACAGCCTATCAATAATTTCCTTGCTTTGCTTCTGCCTTTTCTCTATAAAAGTTTCTCCCTGAGCTCCCATTAATGGAGCAATCATAATCACTTCCTAATCTGCTGCCAGATTTGAATTGATCTTTGCTCAAATAAACTTAAAATTTTAATATACCTCAGTTTATCTTCTCATGGTTCTGGTGTCAGAAGAGGGAAAAAGGAAGGAGATGCCCAATGACCCCCAAGAGCAAAGACAACCAGGTGTAGGTACCTGCTGAGCCCATTGAACTTGCTACTTCCTTGCTGCCTCTGAAGGTTATGGGGGAGAGAGAAGTCCTCCTGGATCCTAGCTCTGCAGCTTTTACATTATGAACTGCCAGACTTCATTCAAGCATTTCTTTTTCTGGACTGGGTCCAGAAAGCAGCTGGAGTTGGACTGGGTCTGGCTGGGATCAGTCTGGGTCTTATGCAAGGCCTCAGTAAATAAAAATTTTTTAAGGTTGAATGAACAGGTTAACCTTACCAAAGAATCTTAAATTACAGTGGTTTCAGTGGAGAATTTTTAGCCTAGATAAGCTTATCCATTTATGAAACGCCCTAGAGACTAAAGGGTCTCGGCCAAGCACTCACTACAAAGGGTGGAGGGGAAGTTATATTTCCTCATCTATAGTTTCTAGTGACCAGGATGAAGCCTCCTGGGACACCGCACTTTCTCTAGAGCCTGCAGGCAGGGTCCTGGGGAAACTGGCAGAAGCCAGCAAGGGTGAGAATTGTTAACCAAAGTCAGCTCTCTTGGATGTTTATCTGTGGTGTGTGGTTGAGAGAGGAAGGCAAAATTTCATATTGTCCCTTCCTTTCCAGATTCACACTGGCAGGAGAAAAACATTTGTAAGAATTAGATCTTTGAATTGTGGCTCATGAATTTGTGTTCGGATGGCCATTGGTTTTTGATCCTATCACTCCCCAGCTACTACTTTCTCGTTTGTCTTATTTTATGTCCTGAGAACTTGGCTTTCTGCCTGTTGGGGCACACAGGTTGTTAGTTCTTGCAAGTGCAGGTAGCTCAGCTGTCAAGTTGGGGGCCCCAAAATATAGCTGGACAGAAATGTGGGTGGCACCCTATTTGTAGCTAGTATTCTACCAGTTGTTGCTAGCTCTCAGGGAAGTTGTCTAAGCCTTCCTCCCTCCCTCCCTCCCTCCTTCCCTCCTCCCCTCCTTCCCAGTGACTCTGGATCTTTGGGGGAGGGGTAATATCTCATGTACCGTCTTTGGGGATAACTCTTGCATCCATGGTTAAACCACAGAAGGCTTATTGGTTTTGGTTTTCAGTCATTTGTCAAGGATATCTTTAGTTTAAAAGAAAAAGAAAAATGGCTGTTCAAAACAGCCAGTATATTTATTGTTTGTCCCAGTTAAAACCTATTAATAAGATATTTGAATGAATTTTTTCAGTGAGCTCTGTGGTCATAAGTTGACCAAATTAGAAGCTGATAGAGCCTTATAGGAGCTTTCTTAAAAGTTTTTTTTTCACTAAGCTAAAATTAAGCTATATACCAAGAAAAACATTTCAAAGACACTATGGAAGGATTTAATCACAAAGACACACAGTTCTAAGACAAGAACATAGAAATCTTTTGATTTTTATCTTCATTGGAAATCCCCTAATATAAAGAAGCAAATTGAAGATAATATAGTTGGATGGGAGGGTCAGCCTCTTGATATCATTCAGGTTGCAACCCAATTCTTTGAGGAATTAAAAAACAACTGTACTTATATTACAAATCTTGTCTTTACAAGAACAGAAATATGGCTCTAGAAACATTCAAAGCCCACCTCTCCTTTTTTTGTTTACCAATCCCCTAACCTCCCTTATTCATCTCAAAAGGCTTGCAGATATTATAAAACATCTGAATATGGGGAATAAAAGTCATTGGTGAAATTTATTTCCTTTCTCTTTGCCTTTGAGATATAAATGTTCAGCCAGTGTCCTCTGGGAATCCAGGGCCGTTTCTTTAAGATGCAAACTTCAAGGAGGTAATTCTTATCAGAGGGACACAAGAAAAAGGGAACGGGGCTATTTGGAAGCTAGGTGAAAGTTATACTAAAATTAAATTAAATGATATTCATTGAATATCCAGATCATTCAGTAAGATAAAATACTAGGATATTAGTTATTGAAGAGAATTTTTTTTACTTTTGGCTTATTACAGAGAACTAAAGATATATAGGTCTATTGGTAAACATCTTTTCTGCCTCACTGAGAAACTTACTGTTAGGAAGAATATACTTACAGAAATTACGAACATATTTATGAATTTGCCAGTCTACAGAGATGCTATTGTAACAGTCCACAAATTGCTTCTTTTTTTTTTCATTAGAAATGAAGGATTCTAAGGGTTAAGAATTCTAGTCAATGTAATGTGATTAAAACTATTTAGAAATATAAGGGTGTAAGGAAACAACTGTGTATGAAAAGTAGGTAAGGAAAGTAGAATGTGGGTTTTGATTAAGGAATGGTGTGAAGGACATTTTTTAAAGTCTTTTTGTCATTTACAGTGTTTGCTTTATTCTGATGCTTTTGCAGAAGTACTTCATCTTCTGAGAGATTCATGGAAAGGACACTGACAAGTACTCTAGAATGCAGGTTTCTAATAATTTTAAGATCATAAAACTGCACTGGGTAAGAATTTCCAGAAGTAATTAAAAGAGTGGATTGAAACAGAACCAGAATTAATAACATTGGTTTAAATGAACCAGTGAGAATGATTATAATTTTTTTTTACAACTTTTTCTTTGAAACATTTCTGGGTCCTTAATGTTTTGTTTTCCAGATGTAAGGAAACATTTTTTCTCTTAAGTTATTTATGACTTAAAGCAATTTGGTGAAGTACATTTTTGTAACAGAATTGAAATATTTACTTTTTCTCCCTACCTGATTCCTCCAGAATTTGGAAATTCTTGTGTACTCTTATTTTCATGGCAATATAGTTACTTGTTGTAAGTAGCAGGGGGAAGTGTGTTCCCATTCCAGGGCAAATAAACTAGGGAAACCTATGAAGCCAAAATCAGTCGAAGGGAAAAATATGGAAAAAACCCATTTATTTTTTACAAGAAGTTGTCCACTCCTGCTCACCCATGTCTCTCCCTGTCTTAGCTGGACTAATCGGAGAACTGCTTCCCTCCACCACTTGTAACACCTACTGATCTGGAGATGGACTAAGGCCAGGCGAGAGATTATGAAAATATTGCAGTTTACCCACAGCCTACCCCTCCAGAAATCTCACCTCACAATCTACTCTCCCCATCTTCCAGAGTGGACCCTGTGTGAGAAAACTGGAGCACTGTAACCAGACTAATAACATACTATAACAACAGCAATAAAAGGTTGATTATCCTCAAGCCAGAGGATCCGGCTATGTTCAAAGTCTATTCAGATTAAGTTCATAGCTTACCCATTGCACAGGAGGCCAGCAACTGAACCGGTAGGGAGCTCTGTGCGTGCTCAGCAAGCAGCCAGGGGGAGAGTCCAAGCCGTAATGACTGCAGAAGAAAATAACCTTAAGGGCATTAAGATGTTTTAATGACACCAGCATAGGCAAATCTTGTCCATCAGGTAGGGTGCATGTAACAGAGTAGTCCTGTGATAGAACAGTGGCAGGAATGGGATCTTCTCCTGGTCTAGTATATCAGAACTTCACACCCCTCCCTGTGGGAGTTACTGATGGGTCAATATGTAGGGCTACGGGAGGTACATGCACTGGCCATAAAGACAACAAAATTTCCATGTAAGGACCTCTTACTTCCCAGCCATTTTGGGTACACTACCTTTATCCTTGGGGGGCCATTCTGCTGTTACTCCAGGAACAGACAGGAGGCCAGCTTCCAGGCCTTGTCCCCAAGGTGCCAGAAGGGCCATCCATTGTTGGTCCATGTGTCAAAATGTCCAGAGCCATGTCCACTCAACAGTCTCCAGGGTTTAATGCAGTTGGGGCTGGCAGCAGGGTGCTGCTCTGCGGGCCATTTCCTGGCTTCAGTAACTTCTTTGGTTTCCACATACAGGTGTATAGGACAGGCAGCAAGGTGTGTGAGCATACCCACAGGGCTCAAGGCTCCTTTTTGGGGCTTCTCATTCAAGCGCCATAGCACTGTCCATAAGCGAACTGGACAGCCCCATAAACTATTGGTGTCCAACTTCAGGTCAGCTTTCAACAAGCCATTATACCTCTCTTATCATTCCTGTCCCAGTAGGGTTCTACGGTACATGAAACTTCCACTTTATTCCTAATTGCTGCACCCATTCTTGTAACACAATTCCAATAAGGTGGGTGCCTTGATCACCCTCAATCACCTGCAGCTGACCACAGGCTGCAGAGAGATGCTCAAGGCCCTTCTTAGTGGTTTGCTGATCTGAACAATGTGCCCGGGAAAGCAACCAACAGGCCAGTAGCTGTGTCCACACAGTCATGGCATACCGATATCCTTTTGATATGGACAGAGGCCCAATACAGTCTGTCACCAGAAGAGGGGTATTGGCCCCTTTACTATTGCCCCATGTTGCTGTGGGACTTGGTGTAAGTCTCTCTTAGGGCACACAAGGAACTCCTGGGCTCCGCTGACTTCAAAGGTCAATGGCAAGCCCCACCGATGGGCTACAGCCCACATTGTCTTTTGCCTCACATGCAACAAACACTGATGTAACCATTGGGCTACATCAGAGACAGGCTTCCCTTCTAGCCAGTGCACCTGGGCCAGTGTGTCTGCTTCATCATTCCCTGGGGATGCCAAAGGCAAATGGCCAGTCACATGATATACAGTAACAGTCTTAGTCTAACCAGAGGCCTGTAGTTCTTGCCACAACTCTTGCCCTGAAAAGGGCTGTTGACCGACCATCCAGTTGGCATAGTACCATGTCAGTAACCACAGGGTCAAGCCCCGATAGACGGCCCAGCTGTCAGTGCAGACAATTACAGGCAAGGGCTCCTGGGTGATCCTGAGCCATACTGCCTGCAACTGAGCCCATTGGCTGCTCTTCCCCTCCCCATCCTCCATTCATACTGTCTCAGTCTTAGGATGGAAAGTCACAGCCCTCCACTTTGGGGGATGCCCATGACTGGAGCCATCTCTATACCAAGCATCTTAAGGTATAGGGGCTTTTCCCTCCCAGTAAGTACTCTTGGCTACCAATGGCTCAAAAGCAAGTTCTTCCTGCTTTCCACTGGTATACGTCACTGGCCCCAATAAGCGCTGGAGTTCTCTACTTAAGGGGATAGTGGGGTGCTATGCTGCTGTAAGGATGCACCCCATTTGGCCAGTGTAGCCATCTGTGCCACACCACTCCGTGGCTTTGGGTCCAGTCTTGTACCCACCCTGCAATGTGATAGGTGGTTATTACCTTGGTCAGAGCTGTTCCGGTGATGGGCCCCATAGCCAGCAAGGTGTGCTACACAGCAGCCAGTTGCTTCTCTATCAAGGTGTACCAGACCTCTAATCCTTTCCATAGTTGCGACCAGAATCCAATAGGTTGGCAGGTCCTTTCAAGCCACTGCCAGAGGCCCCATCCATAACCTAATCCTTAGTTACATGAACATCTAGCTCATAGGGCCTTGATGGGTCCATTACACTCAAGGCTTGTACAGCCTTGACTGCTCTCTTAGCAGCAGTAAAAGCAGCTGCACATGTTTCATCCCAGTCCCACCTGATGCCCTTTCATACCAACTGGTATAAGGCCTTCAGAATTTATGCCAAGTGTGGGATAAACACTCTCCAGTAACCCAAAAGACCCAAAAACTCTTGTAATACTGCCACAGTGGTAGGGGTATGGAAAGCCTGGACCTCGTCTATGACTGCTTCAAGAATAACTTTAGTTTTACCCAACCAGACAACGCCCAAGAATTTTACAGACAAACCAGGTCCCCCTGAACCTTGGTGCTGTTCACAGCCCATCCTTTCTCCTGTAGATGTTGTAGCAGTCTAGGTGCTGCACCTTCTAAATCTGCAAGGGAATCAGATGTGAGCATAATATCAATGTAGTGATACAGCCACACCGTTGTTGCTTTCTTCCATGTGGCCAGGTCCTGGACCACAAGGACTTGTAGTCCCACCATGACAAATGGTGGGACTGTGGAGGTATCCCTGTGGAAGGACAGTGAATGTCCACTGTCAGCCTTCCCACGTGAAGGTAAACTGTTCTGACATTCCTGTACTATTTTATTTGAGAAGAAAGCATTAGCAAGGTCCACAACATGATGATACATCCCTAGTTCATGACTTCGTGTGTCTGTCCATAAGGGCTGCTATAGAGGGGACAGCAGCATGCAAAGGGGATGTGACTTTATTCAATTCCCTGTAGTCCACGGTCATATACCAGGGGCCATCCGGCTTTTTCACTGGCCGTACCGGGAAACTAAAAGGACTATGAGTGGGTTTTATGATGCCCACCTTCTCCAATTTCCTTGTGTCCCCCCCACCCCCAGGCAATTTATACTTAGTATTTGTCACCTGCCAAGGTACAGGCTGAGCTACAGGTGGGTGCTTAGCATGTCCCCAGTACTGCCTTTACCACATGTACCCTCAGTCTAAATTCACCTGCAGTGGTCTGTAACCACAGGCCCTGCAGGATATATACTCCCCAGATATATTCAGGGATGGGAGAAATGTACACACTATACTCCTTTGGGGGTAAATGCCCTATCCCCAGTGGGATTTGGGCTTTCTTTACTCTAATTGCCTTACCCCCATAGCCATCTACCCTAGCAGGGGTTCCAGGAAAATGCTCAGGGTTGCCATAAGCCAGAGAACATTCAGCTCCTGTGTCCATCAGTGCCAGGACACATCGTACATTCATAGGCGACTAAAGAATTGCTAATTCTACATGTGGCTTCTGGTCCCTGCCACATCCCTCAAGTTAGGGGCCTTGACCTTCCCCTCAGTTGAACCATGACAATCATTGTCCCTTGGGGGTGAGGGCCTCTGGCAGAGCTGGAGTACTGTACTCCAGGAAGTCTTGCATGGACACAGGCCATACATGGGCCTTTTCCTCCAGCTTCCATATCCTGGACCTCAGTGGCTGGCACTGGCTTTAACTGGTGCCACAGTTATAACAAGATCCTATTGGGCTGCCCATCAAGTTTTTCTTTCACTACGCTGGCCTTTATGAAATCAACCCACATCTGGGTTCTCAAGACCTCACAGGGCCCTTTGCACCTCTTTAAGTCATAGCCCATGCTTCCTTCCAGGCTCTTATTGTTTCAACCTCCCCCAGATCTGTTAAAGTATGAACAGCTTCACTTATGGGTTGCCCTATGTGGGGGCAAGAATAGTCACTAGAGACCCAAAGAGATGGGGGAGCTGTATGGAGCACCAGATTTCTCATTCCTATGGTAAACAAGCCCTCATCGGGGCCCTGGGGGTCCTTATTATAGATGATATTTTTCACGCCCAGCTCCCGTAACGCCTGCTGGAGCTCTGCATACATTTTCCAGCTAGTGGATAAGTGTGGTAAATCACCCTGATTAGGCCAAACTGCCCTGATGACTGCTGTCAGCCAGTCCAGATGCACCTGATTCCCTGAGGTGTGACGGGCACTTTGCAACTACTGTCAGAGAGAACCGTGAGTCATCAGGGAAGCCAGTCTATATTCATTTCAGAGCTTGACATAACAATGTTTTCCACCCCCACCTCCAAGAGACACAAAAGCCATGCAGGCAGAGGTTCCAATGGCTTCTGCCAATACTGGACGCTCACGTCCACCAGCTCATCCTGGGTGTAGGGTGGAGCATGGAGTGCTCCACAACCTGGGGTGGGGGCAGCCCCTCCCCCTGGGGAGTCCACAGTTGTGTTTTTACTTTCTTAATTACAAGCCGATGGGCCTTTAATGCAAGAGAGGCTTGTGCCTCGGCAACAGATCAGCCCTTGGCCAACCCCCTCATCCTCTCCTGACATCTCCATCATCTCCGAGGCTAAAGGTACCACTCTTTCCTCCCTCTCCCCCACGGCCTCTGGCAGCACGGATTTATCCGGCTGCCTCCTCCCTCGCTGCTAACTTGTTTTCCAGGGGCGTGACCCATCTTCTCAATAACTCTTTCTTCCTTTAGGACATCCCGTAGGTTATCGCCCAGTGCCTCCAAGCGATGCCAAAGTCTCTCTCTCCCCCCAATAACCCTCTCTCGCTCCTCAATAACACTTTTCAGTATCTTGACGAAAAGAGATCCTACAATTCCAGGTGGTACATGCCCATTCAGGGCCTCTAAGCAGTCTTCTATTTGATTCAGGGCTAATTCTGCAGCTTCTGGTGTCTCCACCCTTCCCCAATTCTGGGAAAGGCCCCACCCCTCTAGGAGGTGCTTTACCCTACACCAATTCCCCACTAGGTGCTCTCCAATAGGAAGCCCCGCATATAGGGGGCTCCCGAGTGAAGCTGCACCCTCTACCACTGCAGGCACTGGAGCCTCCCCACCATCCCTAGAGGCAGCCCGCCCAAGGGTCACACCCATGTAGACAGATTTCGGGTTCAGAGGTCCTGCTGACTACCACCAGATGTTAACTCGGGGGGGGGGGAAATCCCAGGGCAAAATATCTTTGAAACCGAAATCAGTCGAAGGGAGAAATGAAAGTGGGAGAACCCCATTTCTTAGAAGCAGTCTGCGTCTCTCTTGACCTGGCTTCAGAAGACGAGAGCTCCATTCAGTCTCCCTGGTCCAGAGAAGCCCTCGCTGGCCCTTGTAATTACCTATTAATATGGAGATGGACCAGTTCTCTCCACCCCTTGGAAACACCTATTGATATGGAGAGGCACTAAAGCCAGGGGAGAGATTCTGGAAATACTGTTTTACCCACATGTCGCACAAGGGGTAGACAGAGGCTGAATCATGCAGGGCTGGAAGACCATCTAAGAACTTTGTATTTTGTTCTGAATGCAATAGGAGGTCCCTGAAGGGAGGTAGAGCACTGTGACTGCTGCATAGTGAACACTCAGTACATACTCCAGAGCATCGCCACCAGGATGGCCCGTCAGAAACTCAATTTCAACATATCTACAATCAAACCCAACCATCTTTGCTTAGGAATTCTTTCCTGAGTTGACTGCTTCTAAGGGTACCTAGTTCTTCCTGTCATCTAGACTAATTATCTTTAATTCATTCCTTTTGTTCCCTTTCTCCCAATTTGTCTTTCATGTTTGATCCTGAGCTATTTATTTTGCTGACCCTATTTCTTTCTCTATAAAATGGGCCTAATACCTCATGAGGATATTAAATGAACTATAAATGCATGCAAATTGCTTGATGTATGTCTAGCATGCAGCAAAAACTCACTAGAGATTGACTCTCATTACTTTGGGCTAGGAATTGGAGATACACACAGAAGTTTTTCTCCTTGAAAAAAAATGAGCTCAGTCTATCTCAGATTAATCTTAAAGCTTAACTTTGACTCTCATTTATTCCCAAACCCATTCTGCTAACAGGATCTAAGGTCCACGATTCTTAAAAAGCAGAAATTCAAGTTCCTTGAGGTAGGAGCCTTACCCTTCAGTTTTTTCACCTCCTTCCTCATAGACCAACCAAAGCATTTAGTATTACATAAATATTCCTTTTGGTTTATCGTATCTTTGCCACCACCGTTCCCTCTGCTTGGAAAAGGCACAGTTCACACAATAAAACTCCCTTTATTAGTTACATACTTTTCTATCTGGCAAGCATTTATTCAGTGCCTACTATGTGCTCAGACTGTTTAGGTGCTTGGAATACATCTGTAAATAAGAAAAAGCTCCTGCCCTTAAGGAGAGTATGCTAGTGAGGAAGACACAATAAAACACACACACGTGTATATACTATGTATCAGCTACTGGTTTAAGGATGGTGAAAAACAACATACATGCATACTTTTCTATCAAAGCTCAAAGGCTGGAGCCATGTCTAATTCAAAATATTTGTATTCTCTTATAGTACCTCATATATGTAGATGCTTTGTATTTTTGAATAAATAATATTCTGGAGAATTTTTTTATACTGTCAAATATTAAACTGCTAAAGACCAACAGGAGCTGCATACAAATTCAACAAAATGAGGTCTTCTGTGCCTGTTGTACACTATTGTTGAGAACTTTAAAGGTGGAAGAGAAGATAATGTCCTTACTCTGTAATCCCTTAGCCTGTGATACACAAATGCAAAATGGAGCAAATAAGAGTACCTCCCATATAGAGTAGCTGGTGAGAATTAAATGAGTTCCTGGCATATAGTAAATACTTAATGACGTTAGCTATTATGTTGTTATTATGGGGTTGGAGTATGCTTATTTGTTTTAAATATCCATGGACACTTCTGTGAGAATGTATGTATTTCAGGAAGCTTCTGCAAGACGAGAGAGTAATTTGGAGCAAAGATCTTTTCAAAGAAAATTACAATGTGATAACTGAAAAAAATGAATATCACCAAGAGTTCAAAAAGTCCCGAGAAGATCCAAGCATTCCTCCAACCAGATTTATTGAACATAACAAAATTCTATATACAAAATGGCCTGGACCTGCTGCTTCAAAACACGATCCTTAGTTACTAATATTTTCATACATCAGTCCATGGTGTGTCAAAAAGCAGCATACTCTAATATTAATAGAAAAGAGCCCAATGCACACAAAATGAATGGCTGACCTATTGGAACTTTAATAATTTTATAAGATAATTACACCGGTAGGCTTGAGCCCGTGTGACAGGCTGCTGGAGAGAACCGAGAGGAAATGTCACGAGGCCATTTTGTGCACTGCCACCGTGATACCATCATGTTTCTGGATCATGATGTTCCTGAAAGGCAAAGCAGAAGATACTAAGTAAAATGTTACAAATGGGAGTCAGTGTTTAAAAAGATGCTGTTTGGTTTAGGATATACCTAAAGAAATATTCATCCTTTTTCTCTATATAAAAGCAATATATAAATACAACAAAACATTGGGGAAATACAGAAAAGTATAAAATATAAAAATAAAATGAAACCTATAATCCTGCTACTCAGAGACAACCACTATTAACATTTTCCTGTTTTTTAAAAAAAAAATCTGCATGTATACTATATATATTTTCTTTTTATGAAATAATCATACTGTGTAAAATTTTGGATTCTGATTTTGTCACTATTATTTTGAGGACCCTCACCTGGAATATCTTTAATATTTCTATTATTACAGAAATAGTTTCTGTTAGTTGGTTTCTTTTTTTTTGATAGACTGGTAATTCAAGACAATTTACACTTCATGTCAGTGACACAATGTTACTGTTTCTGGAAGCACATTAGCTTCAGAGATCAATCTATCTGCCCCTGTAGTCCAAAGGGAGGAGAACCTCCCTCCAAGTACTTTGAATGAGGAATCACTGATAAACACATGGGAGGCTCAGTCAAGTTTCCCAGAGATTTTTCTGAACAAAAATGAAAGGAAGAGATCTGCTGACATCTACTTACCCGTTATCTGATTCTAGACACACCACAGGAATATCAGTGGGGTCCGAGGTTAGCTTAGCTGCTTGCTGGGCCAGGACAGATATCACCCCGGCATGCTCATCGGACAGGGTCCCGCGGCCTCAAAGAGATGATACCACATTGCCCGACTGTTCAAAAGTGAGTAGAGAGCTACACAAGTTACCTTTCATGAATTATTCACAAAAAGAAGGGTCAGTTCATGGTCTCTCCAGTTAGGTACTGACATGAAATGACTTTTCCCTGATACTCAGCTGGTTACATCAGTGAGGACGCCAGATAACAGCAAATCAATAAAGCTGTAAAAGACAATTTCCAAAGTCTTTCCCATCACCATCTCTAAGAAAGCTGTAATTTAAGTAATTCTGAAAGTCATAAATCCATTTTACAGGGATCTTACTGAAACCAACAAGAAATTCAGAGGTGAGATTGACAAAAAGCAGTCAGAGAGGGCAAGAGACTTGTTGAAACTAATTAATTCCTCATGGGAAACCTGATTCTCTTTTACTGAGCTCAACCTCAAAGGATATAAAAGTTTTTACTCAGGAGTTCAGCTGTTAAGATCACCTTGACAGCATATGTGAATATTCTGTGAGCAGTTATTTCCACTAGAATAAGCTGTCTGTTTTAAGATATCAACAGATTTGGCTTTTTTATTAATGCTTCTTTTAGTCGATAGGTAACTAAATCTTGGGTGTCAGGTACAAAAAAGTTAATTACTAAGTTTACAACATATTTCTGTAGATTCAGGTAACATAAGCCGACCTGCCTCAAACTAAATCAGGTCACAGGCATGCTATCATGGCAGTCAATGGATTTACTATTGTCATATAAAACTGACCAGACAGATGCAGTACAGTCTTTGGGCCTTGAAGGTTTCTTGAAGAAACTCATTAAGTGTTTGATTTCCACACTTGAATTTCAGCTTTTCCATTAGTGAGCCTGCAAGCGCCTCAAATAAATCTGCCTTTTTTCTCCCAACTAGCTGGTTTTGTGTAAAGCCTGGATTACACAAATTATCTCTTTTAGTTACCCTCTCAGCAAAAACTTAGAGCTTTAAAAATTCCTGCAGTAAAGAGGAGTAAGGAGTCCTGGGCTTACTAGTTTGGACATTAATTAGCTGAAAGCTTTAGTTATTTACCTTTCAGGGTTTACTTCCTCATCTGTAATTGTTACCACTTATTGAACGTAATGCCTGGATTCTGTGCTGTTTTGTACATATTATGTAATATTGTGATTAAGAGGTTTTGGAGCCAGATTCAAATCCTAGCTCAACCACTTACTAGCTGTCTGAGCTTAAGCAAATTAACTTCTGTGCAATTTCTTTATCTGCCTCACAGTGTTATACATGTTGTGACGATTAAATAACAGTATATGTAAAGTGCTTAGAATGCTGCCTGGCACATAGTACGAGTTCAATAAATGCAATTTAGTGTTATAATTAACCCAGTAAAAAGAAACAGGCTCAGAAAGGCTGTTTTTAGTCCAAATTCATGCTACTAGCAAATGGAAGGGGAGGGGGTTAACATCAAGTGTGTCCAATTGTGAAGCCCTGTTTTTACTGTCTACTCACTTATTTGTTAAAGGTAGGTAGACTGAAAATAGCACCACCCATCTTGCAGGGCAACTGTGAAAATTAGAGATAATGTTTACAAAGCCTAGCAGTCCCAGCATGTGGCATCCATTCAATAAATGGTTAACTGCTGTTATTACCTGAAGTCCTTTCTGACTCAATTTAGAACGATTCAAATACCATTTTAGTTGAAAACAACTGTATAATGCTAGAACCACAAGGAACATTGCTACCTTTTTCAATACCAACTGAAAAGTTTCAATTTTTTAAGCTTGTTATTTGGAGATATTTCTACTCACAAAAGTACCCATAAAGTGGCAAGGTAACAGGAAGTAAAAACTAGGCAATATCAGATATAGTGCAATCCACCAAACGGTTGATGTGAGATACTTACAGCCCAGATTAAGCCCTTGTGAATCTGTGCAAAGCACTCCAACAATGGATGGGTTCTTCATCCTAATTCCAGGAACACCCGAAAAATGAAGCAGATGATGTGAGAAAATAAATTTAAATGATTGTAATAACACATATTGGCTATTACCAGGCATTGTTGCGAGTGCTTTTAATCAGTGTTTCTCAATCTTTTTTCACTGTTGCCTCCCAAACCCTAAGAAAAATTAAATTATACTTAACTAAATTAATAGTTAAACCAGTTTCTCTCTGATGAGAGAAAACATGGTATCAGGTACTGCTGAGCTTTGGGGAGCCACACACATTGCCATGTCTAGGATTTTGCCGCCCTCACTAAAAATGCAAGTTTTAGCATACGAACTCATTTAAAACAACTGTTGAAAACTTAACACGGGTTGCCGCCTGGATAGTTGGTGGGAAACTGAGGGGCATCGGCGCGAGGAAGATGTGTCCCTGTGTGTCTTCTTATACTTTTCCAACTTTGGATTTTACGTAGATATTACTCATTGGAATATTTAAGGGGTATCTTTCGTCTCAGGCACCATGTAACTGGTAACATAGGAAAATACGTTTTTGATTACGTTTACATTGCAGGGTTCGACTTTGCACACCTGGTACTTCCTTCCTCCAAATTAACGCGTTTCCTAAAACTCTTGAAGAACGGCCCTGCCCACAGACAAATGCAACACTCCCGGCGGTTTGGGGCGTGGCTCGGGCCAAAGAAATTCGCTCCAGGAAGGAGTGTTCGGTGCCCCGGCACGATTTTAATTCCGGGTCACCGCCCGCTGCCCCAGGAAGGGGCTCATCGCCTCACGCTGGCGGGTAGCGCGGGGTCCCTTAGACGCCCGGCGGGCACTCGCGTTCTTTGTTCCGCTGTAGGGCCCCCACACGACTACTGGACAGGCCGAAGAGGTCGCCCTACTTACGTGTCCTCCAAGTGCTGCTCTAGGGTCGCCTCCATCCCGC
>JAVSCE010000510.1:0-52622 GCA_032199065.1 Smutsia gigantea | reverse complement strand
CTGTACTTGAAGGCATGCCCTTGGCAAAATCTCCTTTGCAAAACCTGGGACACAGGGAGACAATTTTTTTTTCAAGTATTCTGAACTTATTTCTTTATTGAAGAACAAACATTAAAATGAATATTTACCATCTTCACTCAGAGATAATTTTTTTGCCACTGAATCCTGAGTAACAAATTCAAAACTTTGATCAGAGGTAGAATCAGAGTCAAGTGTAAAGGCATGAAAATTATTTTCACTGCAATGGTTATTCAAATTATTGTTAGAGAAGCGCTCCCCTTTTCTGATCTGTGATACCAGTGATGTCTAAGTCTGGGAGCTTGGTGATCTTGGCCTTGAGATGTCTTCAGAACTTGCGAGGATAACAGAGCATGCTGCATTTTCAGCAGAGCTGAGATGAGAGATGGGTGGGCTTCTTGGAGACACTATTAGAGGAGATGAAATGAAGGCATCGTCTTCTTGCTTCTTCTGTTCTCCTACCCCATTCTAGTATATTCTGAACATGGCCACTGACCTTGTTTAAAAAAACCTCTTTAGAAATAATGCAGAGCAAATTAATAAACTCTTCTGCAAGACGCCTTTGTGTGTTACAGGAAGCTGTGTGAAACTTCATTTTTCTCCCAGAAAACAAGGGTATGACAGTAAGGCTTACATACTACATTTTGTACCTTAATACCATTTATTTTCATTTATTACAAATTTAATCAGTGAAAAGCATATCAGTATTATGAACTTTGGGTGTTGTTGAGTATTTCATTTCATCTGAAATCTGAGATATTTGCATATAACTGCCCTTGAATCCTTACTATCTTAGCTTTGCCCCTGTTGATAGAATGGCAACTAAAATTTTTAATTATGATAAAGGATAAAAAAAGTGACATCCCTGACTTCAAGCTCTACTACAAAGCCACAGTAATCAAGACAATTTGGTATTGGCACAAAAACAGACCCACAGACCAGTGGAACAGAATAGAAAATCCAAACATTAACCCAAACATATACAGTCAATTAATATTTGATAAAGGAGCCTTGGATATACAATGGGGAGATGACAGCTTCTTCAGCAGCTGGTGTTGGAAAAACTGGACAGCTACATGTAAGAGAATGAAACTGGGCTACTGTCTAGCCCCATACACAAAGGTAAACTCAAGGTGGATCAAAGACCTGAATGTAAGTCATGAAACCATAAAACTCTTAGAAAAAAACATAGGCAAAAATCTCTTGGACATAAACATGAGCAACTTCTTCATGAACATATCTCCCCGGCAAGGGAAACAAAAGCAAAAATGAACAAGTGGGACTATATCAAGCTGAAAAGCTTCTGTACAGTAAAGGACACCATCAGTAGAACAAAAAGACATCCTACAGTATGGGAGAATATATTCATAAAAAACGTATCTGATAAAGGGCTGACATCCAAAATATATAAAGAATTCATGCACCTTAACAAACAGAAAGCAAATAATCCAATTAAGAAATGGGCAGAGGACATGAATAGACACTTTTCTAAAGAAGAAATTCAGATGGCCAACAGGCACATGAAAAGATGCTCCACATTGCTAATCATCAGAGAAATGCAGATTAAACCACAATGAGATATCACCTCACACCAGTGAGGATGGCCAACATCCAAAACACAAACAACAACAAATGTTGGCGAGGATGTGGAGAAAAGGAACCCTCCTACACTGCTGGTGGGACTGCAAATTAGTTCAACCATTGTGGAAAGCAGTATGGAGGTTCCTCAAAAAACTCAAAATCGAAATACCATTTGACCCAGGAATTCCACTCCTAGGAATTTACCCTAAGAATGCAGCAGCCCAGTTTGAAAAAGACAGATGCACCCTATGTTTATCGCAGCACTATTTACAATAGCCAAGAAATGGAAGCAACCTAAGTGTCCATCAGTAGATGAATGGATAAAGAAGTGGTGGTACATATACACAATGGAATACTATTCAGCCATAAGAAGAAAACAAATCCTACCATTTGCAACAACATGGATGGAGCTAGAGGGTATTATGCTCAGTGAAATAAGCCAGCCGAAAAAGACAAGTATCAAATGATTTCACTCATATGTGGAGTATAAGAACAAAGAAAAAATACTGAAGGAACAAAACAGCAGCAGACTCACAGAACCCAAGAACGGACTAATAGTTACCAAAGGGAAAGGGACTGGGGAAAATGGGCGGGAAGGGAGGGATAAGAGGGGAAAAAGGGGCATTACAATTAGCAGATGTAATGTTGGGGGGGCACAGGGAGGGCAGTACAACTCAGAGAAGACAAGTAGTGATTCTATAGCATCTCACTATGCTGATGGACAGTGACTGTAATGGGGTTGTTGGGGGGGACCTGATGAAGGGGTAGTTTAATAACCATAATATTGCACATGTAATTGTAGATTAATGATAATAAAATAAATTATATTAAAAAAAGTGACATGGTACTTGCTAAGTTATGTTAACTTACTAGTAATGGAAGTCCTGAAATCCCATAGATCTAATATTTATTAGTGTCATGAAATGTGTATCTCTTTAACTATTCTTTAAATTTGCTTTCCACTTTGTTTATTAAGATGTTTAACTTAAAATTTCCTGTGTTGTTAAAGCTGCTTTTTTTGTTTTAGATGCTACTTCTCATTAATAAGACATTTTAAAAGTACAATTAAACGTTCTGCTCGAATCTTCCAAGAGGACTACCTTCTTTCTTAAAAGTTGATCATTTTAAGCTTATATTGGTTCTGCATTGTAACTGAAGGCTGGTCAACATAAAGTCAAGGAGATGGATGGCATACCACCCCATGTACACTCAGTGTAAAAAGAACATCTTGCTATGGTATAGTCATTAATTCTGAAAAGCTAAGGATAAAACTGTATATTTCATTTTATATAAAAATCAGTAAAGTAAACCATTACTCTGTTACATTTCCTTGTTTAGCTGAGTAGCTGAGCTAATGGTATCACTCAAATTTAATTTCTTGAATACTGGTTCATCTGTATCTATAATCTACATGCAATATTAACTGAATCTGAGTTTCACAATTAACTGAATTCTGATTGTTTCAAATGTGCCCGTTATTTCCCCCAAGACAATATTAAAAATTCTGAAGCCAGCATGGAAGTACATTTTCTTGTACTAGATCTAAAGCTTTTATGGTACAATATATGTGTATTTTATATATTTTCTAAAGTAACTACAGGTAAATTTCTCATGTTCTTGAAGCCTGATGTAGTAACATTTCAGAAAGGATCTATTATACATGTCTAACAAATAAAAGACAGCATATATTTTGGTCCAATTTGTATAGAGCAAGGTAAATTAAATTGCCTTATAGTACCAATTAAATGTATATTACAAGCATATTTATTTAAAAATAAACTTTTTAAAGCAAACCCTAAAACTCCTTTCCTTCTTCAACTCTTGCCCTCTCCTCCAAACCTACACCAATTAGCATCAAAGTTCAACATTACCATTCGGGGTTACTAGTCATCGGGCTTCCATCTATCCGTCTTTCCAGTCCCTTTCCCCACTCTTCCCATCTATACATCCTGCTCTCCAACCAAACCAGATCCTTTACTTTTCTCCAGGATGGTCACCGCATTCCTTCTCTTTATGCCTTTGTTGATGTTTTACCCGTTTCTCTCACCCAGGTGGATCATTTCCATTCTTCAGGATTCCATTCAAGTCCTATCCTTTCCACTGAAGTGATAAGACTTTCTTTTCCAAAATGTTAAACTTAGAGTAACAGATAGTAAAGGATGGGAAAAAGATGAGCTATTCACCAAAGGGTACAAACTTTTAGTTATGAGAGGAATAAGTTCTGGAGACCTAATGTACAACATGGTGACTATAGTTAATAATACTGTGTTGTAAGCTTGAAATTTGTGAAGAGTAGATTCCAAGTGTTTTGCCGTGCGTGCACACACACACACACACACACACACACACACACACACACACAATAGTAACTATGGGAGGTGATGGATGTGTGAACTAATTTGATTGTGGTAAACATTTCACAGTGTATACATACATCAGAATATCATGCTGTATACCTTAAATATATACAATTAAATAAAATTGTCCAAAATAAATAAGTAAAAATTAACAAAATACCTTTCCTTCTGTTTGATAAAGACAAGATCAAATATATCCACAGTGCTGTTAAGGCTTACTGTTTTTATCATTCACCAGGCAATTGAATAGATAGAGTCTCAGAGAAGCCAGTGACAAGTAAGCCAAAAGTCAAGTAGCAGCAAACCAGGCCATCTTTGCCCTTGCTGACTAGTGAAGCTATCAATAGCAAACTCTCTTGTATTCTTTGCTGAGCCAGGATACGTCCAGACTTCTCCAGCCAGTGACGCACTAACAGAGTGGGTGCATGGGAGGCAGTAATAAAATCAGTCTGGAAACTTTGGTTCTGCTTCTGGCTGCACCCCTGGATAGCTGTGCCAATGGAAAATTCTATTTGAAATGAGACAGTGCAGATAATGAAAATAGTTTTGAACTTACATATTGTAAATATGCTATATACTAGTGTCTCAAGCTACTATTTCCATCTTCTACTGAGATAGTGCCAGTGGTGTGCTGGTTAAAAACTGGCAATCCAGAGGGAAAAAAAGTTCTGATTCATAGCAGTTGTGGATTTCCTTGGTGCAAATACTCCCATCTGGCAGATTTCAAACCACTAATGGGACATCACTAAATCCATATTTGGGAAGAGATGCATAGTAGCACATTGTTGTACAATATTATCACCATATAGATGCAATAGATATAAATAACTTCGTGAGCATAGATAATAGTATAGGGTAGTAAAATAATTAGGAAGTGATGAATTTTGAATATGAGTTTTTGTTTTAAATATTAATTTAATTTAATATTTATTATTTAATTATGGCTATTTTTAATAACTGGGCTACAAAATTCCGAAGACAGTAGCAGCTGGCTTTCAAGGGCAGGCACCAGACAGCTATAGTATTCTGCTGGTAGCATTCATGTTTTCTTCTCCAAACATATTAGTGCAAGAACTGGGTTTGAGTAGTATATTCCAGTGATTGCACCTAGTATGACTTAATTGCCATTTTGTTTATGAACTGTGGTATACTTAAAAAGAAAGATTGATTGCTTGAGATATTCAAAATATGTATTTATAGAAAAACCTTTTTTTGACTGCACACTATTTTCCAGATACTCTGTTAAGCTAAGATAGGAGGAAAAACATCGTATGGGTTAATGCCACTCAAAAAATCTTTGAGGCAAGTGGTCAAAACAATCTGATGAATTTTTTTGTAGTTCCTTGTAGGTCCTCTGCCCACGCTTGTCACTACTCTGAGGAATGGCGGCATCTGGGAGGCAGGAAGTGCCTTTGCTCCCATTTTATGGGGGAGGAACTAGGTTCTGAAGTGTTAGTTCTCTTGTGTGGGGTCATTTCACCAATAAAAGTTAGAGCTGGCATAGCTCTATTTTATAAACAACATGCCACTTTCGCCCTCCTCTCTCACATAACACGTGAATGTCTTGGTACGATTTCTTAACTATGGCAGTCTGGAGAATGTTTTTTAAACAAGGGATAATAGGTGAATGCTATATTATATTTAAATCTGTTTTCTAAAAAAAGTTACCTTAACAGATTTTATTTGACTGTCTCCTCATTTAAATATAATAGAAGGATTAACAGCCATGTCTTGACGTTTGAGGGCAAGTGACCCCAGCACCAGAAATTCTCTTGAATAAGGGTTACAACTTGTAGCTGGGCATGTTAACAGTGAACCAAATGGAAAGTCAACCCTAAGATGATCTTCTTTTCCTCTCTTTCTTTTTTTTTTTTTTTTACTTTTTATTGTATGTAAACATTCATATTACTGGAGTAAACCATACTTACTACATACTGCCTAGTGCAGGAATCATGCTACCACCCATGGAGCACAAAGCATAAGAAAAATACTTCCTCTGGGATTTTAGACTGAAGTTTAAAAACAAGAGTATGGACCCATTATTACAGAGGCAGGGCGGATGCTACTGAGTTTTAACTCCAGAAAGCCAGATTCATTTTTCAAGAGCCTGCTAGACAGGAAACAGGAGATGTTTAAGAACAGGAAGGGAAAGAAGTAAGATCTCTTTAACGTCCATCATTTGGAAATATATGCCTGGTAGAACCATATGCACCATGAGACAAACTCTTTTGAAATAGAACACAGGAGAAAGCTCAACAAAGAAAGCAATACGGCCTCAAAAAATCACACCATGCTAGCCCATATTTGCATTCTGGTAACACTAAGAGAATTTTCAACTGTTTGGAGGGATGTGTTCCCAATGAATCACTGAGAGAACAATAATAACGTGACATGGAAATTTTCAGAAAAAAATGAGAGAATAGAAATTAGAGCTCATATATGACTGGTTAAACCAGTCAAGTTAATATTAATAAAAATGTAGTGTGTGCAGAATGTTCCAGCAGTTAATTTTCATCACTACCCTCTAAGACAGCAGAGAAAATATTGCTACTATAATTTACAACGACACCGAGGCTTACAAAGATCAAGTCGTGGTATGATTGTCTGACCCACGTTTTTTAAAGAGAAGGATCCTAGAAACCCACATCAATCAGAAGGTTCCCCTTTCACTGGAATTTTATGCAGTGTGGCTATTTCCAAAGCCTGGGTGTCAAGAAATGCAGCATGACCAAGACAGTGTCTATGGTGTGGAGAGAAGGTTCCCAAACCGACCCAGGGCCAGGACACTGCTGAAAGGCTTCTGCTCTCCAGGCAAGGCATTCTGCTCCAAGCCACAAAACAACCTGGATAAGCCACAGCCAGAGAGCGCAAGAGGCCTGTTCTCAAGTGAGGAACACTGGCTGTTTTTGCCTTCTTTGTATTCTAAGAATCATAAGGCTTTGTTCCATGGACCTAAGATAAGGAAACGGGATGATTAAAAGCACAGAAGCAGTTTTCAGTTTCAAATAGAATTCAATGACAGAAAAAAATTAAGCACCTTCATACATATCTAATTAAAAATAAAATCAATCCCTATTATTGATACCATCTTCCCTTCCATGGGGCAAAAATGGTCTGTTAATTTTTTCTTTGCCAGAATGAATAAAGCCTCTGTGAATTTTGTAGACATTTCTTTGTATTGAAAAGGATGGACCCAGTAACTGTCTATGATTTTTCTTTCTGAATACATATATGACTGGTTAAACCAGTCTAGTTGATATTAATAAAAATGTAGTGTGTGCAGAATGTTCCAGCAGTTAATTTTCATCACTACCCTCTAAGACAGCAGAGAAAATATTGCTACTATAATTTACAACGACACCGAGGCTTACAAAGATCAATTTCCTTGCCTAAAAATTGTCACACAGCACTAAGTAGTGACTGTGATTAGGGCCGCAGACCTTATTCTCTAAGTCTAGCTGCTCTGTCTCAGCGCACTGCCTTTCCTGAACCAGTTGTCAAACTTGTTGAAGTGATACAGGAGAGTTCATTCTTGGCCTGCAGGCCCAGTAGTTATGCATTTGGGTAGAGTGGGCAAAATTAGACGAACTGGATTGTCTAGTTTTTCAAACACTGTTCAAAAATGGGGTAGCATTATAGAATGGCCAGAGCATGATTATTATTATTCACACAAGGCCTGAATCACAAAAGGCACATCTGAGAGATGATATAACTATCTCTCTGCTATGATAAATAACTTGTGCATTGAAGATCATAATGTGCCTAATCCTAACTGATGATAAATTTAACCTGGAGAAAAATTATATGCTAAAGATTGGGAAACATTGGAAAGCCCAACAAGAGAAGAATGGTCTAGCGAGGTGGAAAAAATGCATACACTGGCACCACTAAAAGCATATATATGAGGAATTTTTATGCCATGAAAGTGCCAAAAATATAATGTTAGTTTCAAAAACTGTACATACAGTATGATCCCAATTTTGATTTAAAAAATACTGTGTAGCTTTGCGTATGTCTGCATATGTGTGTGTGTATGGTGAACATATAATTGGAAGGAAATATGATTGAATCCACAATATATTAATAGCATGAATTTTCTTTCTCTATGATGGGACATGGCTGATTTACGGATAATTTTGGTACTTACTCTAGTATTGTGGTTAAGCTATGCAGTGAGCAGCTGGATTTGATTTCCAAGTCTGTCACTTAGTGTGTGCCCTTAGGCACCCTTTGCCTTTGCTATTTCACATGTAAAATGGGAACAACAGTGTCTACTCCTGGATTGCTGCCGAAATTAAAAGGGATACTGTAAATACACAACAAACAGTATAGTCACTGCACATAGTAATCCCTCAAATATGGCAGCTGCAAATTGCATTTTACTATTTTACACTTCTCTGAATTGTTCAGATTTCCTAAGAGAATGTTTATGTTTCCTAATCAGAAAATAAAAACAAAAATACAGAAGTTTGATTAAAATATATTGGAATTCATTTAACTAAATTTCTAACTAGCCATTTGGTGGGGAATGGTGATAAGGGAAACTGTTGCTGGTTCAACGTACTTTAATCTATTTTAATTCTTACAATAATTTGGTCATTCTCTCCCCCTGTCTAGTTCTTGGGCTCCCTTCTCACTGGTCATAAGGGTTAAGAAATAGCATTCCCACTGTGGGTAAAATTGCAGTATTTCCAGAATCTCTCACCTGGCCTTAGTGCATCTCCATATCAATAGGTTTTTCCAAAGGGGAGAGAGAAGCAGTCCATCTCCATAGCAATAAGTAATCACAAAGGGGAGCTAGAGCATATCTGCACCAGAGAGGGTGGGTGGGGTCCCTTCTTCTGCAGCTGGGTAGTGGAGAGACACAGGAGAGCGGAAGTGGATGACTGCTAGTAGGCAATAAATAGGTTTCTCCCGCTTTATTTCTCCCTTTGATTGATTTCAGTTTCAAAGGTATTTTGCTCTGGGACATTCCCCGGCTTCCCCAGAGTCACAGCAACCAAGTCTCGCTCTTCCAAAACCCTTATGTGTTCCAGAAGTCTCTAGTTCTCTTGCAGAGCCCTCTGAAAGGGCTGTTGCCCAGCCTCAGTGTGCCTACTTTCCAAGGAGGGTGAGAGAAAAAGCAACATGAAAAACAATTCTCCATTGAGGAAAGCTTGAGGAATGAGGAAAGAGGCATAATGGGAATTCAGAAAAAGGTCAGAACGTCCTGGAGGAGTCAGAACAGGGAGGAGGCAGAAATTGTGTTAGGCCCTGTGGGATCAGTATTAATAATATAGGTTAAAGGGATATGCCCATAAAGGTATTTGACTAAAAAGGCAATAAACTGGTAGCATTTCCTGCCCTTCAAGTCTCCAAGGGTTATTATTATTATTTTTTAACGAGTGGAAAAAAAATTTAAATGTTTCTAAGTTTTACCACTACATTTCTTTTTTGTGTTGCCACACTGCCAGTGACTTTTATTAAGGCATTAAAATATTTCCCAGGCATTATCACCATTTCTACCCAGTGACAGAATTTTAAAGGGGGTGGGTGGTGGTGTAAATAGGTAAACAGAGGACTAAGGAACATGTGGAAATGCCATTCCAGGACCTCCCAGCCCCACAGATATGCACAGCATTTCACAGTATGCAAAAGCTTGGGCCGAAATCCCCACAGGACTCTCTTCACAAGTAAATAATTTCCAGTTCCGTCACTGCATAAAACCCCACGTTGGGAATGCATGGTTCAGAGTTACTGTCATCACACTCATAGCTCTTTGCCACAGAGAAATTGTTTTAATTATGAAAGGGAGTGCAATTTAGGAGAACCAAGGGAAATACAGATGTTATTGGATAATAAGTGCAGATTTTAAAGGCATCCATTGATTTTGAGGTCTTGATTCCTGGCTCAGCAATCTTAAGAGGGTATGAAACTGCTGCAGACATGTTTGAAGAAAAGTGGTGTGGACTCTACACCTCTAGAGAACCTGGAAGGTCCCTTTGGTACTGAGATTTTGGAGTGATAGCTACCATATTCCAAGTACCTCTGAAGTGTGGTTTCCATTTATTAGTTCAGTTATCATTAGGCACATATTCTTTGCCAAACATGGGGGATATAATGGTGAACAAAAGCAAACATTCCCTGCCATTAAGTGTCTCCTAGTCTACAGAGAGATAGTCAATCAAATTAAGTTAAATCTTGATGAATGCCAGGTTGAAGAACTATTAAGTATTTGAAAAACCTGTAGAAGGAATTTGGCCTATGCAGCAAGCTCAAGGAAGCTTTCCACAGGCAGTGATGACTAAACTAAGATATGAGGAGGTGGCAGGCATTGAATAGATCATGTAGTGTGAAGGAAAGTGCCAAGAAAGGGAGTCTCTGGCTTCCAAGAAGGTCAGCTGGGCTGCAGCTGAAGAGGCAAGGATAAGGGTTAAAAGAGAAGGGTCTGCAGAGGACGGAAGGAGCCAGATCATGCAGGATCTTTACAAAAATTTATGATCACAAATTCTCACCCAGCTCTGTGAGTTAGATAATGTCTTCATTTTGCAAAAAAAAAAGGAAAATGAACCCCAGAGAAAGGGAGGAACGGGCCTGAGGTGACAGAGCCTGTAGGTGCCGGACGTGGGATTGGAATACGATCTATACACTTCTAGAGTCCATATTCACAACTGTTTCTTCCAGGATTCGCAATCATACTTTCACACAATGCCCAGTAGATATTGTTTCTGGGTCACCCACTGAGGACGACTTTATTCTCTGGTTCTAGGTTCTGACTTGCTGCCCCAATGCAAATAGTGCCTCTTCACAGAGAAGAACTCTGCTGTGCCGTCCCAGGTAAGAACTATGACTGCTTAACCCATCAAATTTGAATCCTTGTTTCAGACAATATTGGCTCTATAATTTTCTAATCAAATTGTTCAGAGATTTCTTGCATGACTATGATGACGGCATTTTTTCTCCCCAGGAAATAAAATAACCAGTATATGCTGCTTCATTTTTGGCCACATTGGCTATTAAGTACCAGGCATTCTGCTAGCAGATGTTACACATCTTATCTAGTGGCGACCTCAGTAAGCCACCCAATGAGGCAGAGACATATTATTATTCCCTTTTAACAAATGAGGGAATAGAGGCTCACGGAGTTTAAGTGCCTTGCCTGAGGTCACACAGTTTATAATTGACAGAGGTGAGGTTTGACTTGAGGAGACTTGACTCTAAACCAAATTTTTAACACAATATTTAAAAAATTCAATTTCTAAAAGAGAATTAGTGGAATAGGAAACTCCCTATAAATGCCGCCTGTCAATATGTCCTATAATTCAACAACAATTATATTGTTAAACAAGGAAGGACTTGTCATAAAAAGATTCTCTGTGGCTTTGACGCCAATTATGGATGCTTTAGGAAATCACTGAGATTTCCTAAATTAAGATATCAAATTTGAGAGGCAGGATTTTTTTTTTTAAACAGAAATGGCTCACTTCCCAAAGATGGATACATATATTTTGAGGCAGTGTGTGTAATGTGGGGGAGGGGGAGGGTCGGTGGAAAGAGTGAGAAAGAGTAAAAGAATCATTCTATCTTGGTAATCTTTCCAAACTGCATGTTTGTTTTCAGAGTTCATCTGGTAAGCTGGTAGGGGTGGGGGGTGTGGAGGCCAGACTGTTAAGACAGCACAGAGCTGGGATGCTGACGTCTCTACAGTGCTGTGTTTCATCCTTTCTAAAGAAGAAAGGTTTCCTTCCCAGTGCGCGTGCATTAACACTCTAAAACCTCCCCCATGAACTTCTCATATCAACCTTGTCAAGTCTCACTTGTTGAAATGAGTGGGATATGAAAACTTCTAAGTGTGCTACTAAATTTTCCATTTATGTTCAGGGAATATGGCTGTGTAAAAATGAAGCCAAGACTTGCTGGTGGGGCGGGGTGCGGGATGGTGTTGGGAGGAATTTCAGTGAGAAACAGCTCTAAATGAGTGAAATCAAATAGAGGGATTTTTCAGGTAGCGGAGGGCAATAGTCTCCATGAAGGAGGAGATGAGGAGTTCAGGAGGAAAATATTTTTATTTTTAAATTTTATTGCCCTAATTAAATGACATGTTACATGAAATATTAGAGTTTAAATTTTAAAAAGGAACATTTTTGCTTTCAAGTTATACACAGGCTAAAAGTGATCTATTTATCCTCATTGAAATAATAATAAAGATAATTCTTGGTTTCTCTTAAAAAAATTTTTTTTAGAACTGAGCAAGTATTAGAGAAAAAAATTGATACTTCATTAAGATTTCTCAACTTCCTGAAAACAAATTTATTATTTGTGCAGATTTGAGAAAAAATAACCCTCAACTTAATTTAAAAATTATATTTTAACCTTAACCCAAACTCAGCATATAAAAGAATGACCAGATATTCTTTTAGTGGCCCCAGGAATTGTTTATTAATGGTAGAAAATTTACATGTCCATTTCTGCTTCCATAGTTCTCAGTATTTTTTCCATATCATATTTGTGATTCCATAAGTGAACATATTTTAGATTTCCCAAGAAGCTGTTTTTTGAAAAATTTACTTTGGTGGAAATGCTTCTTAAATAAAAAGCAAATTTTTCATAGGTAATGACCAAATGTTTTCCCCTAGTAGCCAGTAGAGGGAGCTGTTGGCATTTGATTTGGCCTTATACCTCGACCTGGAAGTTCCCTTCTTAATTAATTCAATGTTTGAAATCAAACCATCGTTTAAATGTAATGATATTAATATGCAAGGATAGACATGTAAACGTGGAGATTTTCCATTCCTATTAAACTTTCTACACAACCACAGATTTCTGGTTCTTCTGTGGGCCTCTTTTAGAGAGCTTATGTTATAGAAATGTTGGCTGCTATAAATTAAAGCTGCTCAGAATTGAGTTCATGCACCTAGGCAATGATTCAACATAGTCTAAGACTGACTGCAAATCAAAGAAAAAATCGCCTCTTCCTCCTGCTCTTTTAAAAGAGAAAGAAAGGAAGGAAAAAAGAGAGAAAAGAAAGCAAAACAGATATTTGACCTAGAATAAAATCTGAAGTTTTCAAAGCAAAATGATGTGTGCTAGGTTTATAATACATTTGAGTATCTTCAAGCCAGAGGGAAGAATTCTCTGTAGTTAAGGTTCTAGGTATATTTGATGGTGTCTTTGTGATAAAATATAGTACATTGATTTTTCTTGTATTTTCTCCACCCCAAATTCATGTACATAGCTGTGGGTTTTAAAGGACTGATTTCATAGCCTAGTATTTAAAATACATGTTTCCTTTTTGTACTTACATTTTTGTTAAAATGGATTACTATATAATGATTTCCAAACACCTCACCAAGTATTATCTTTATCTCAATAGACTCTAGTGCCTAATGTACACACAGACCACAACTGCAACAGTTTTGCAGATAACTGGACAGAGAGCTGAGAAGTGATTACTCTGATAGTTAACAACACATCTCAAACAGTCTCTGAGAATCTACTCTTCTACTCTCTAGGTAAGAGGAATGTTGGAGTGAGAAATGATCGATCCAGTCATTTACTCTTTTTTTTCCTCCTAAAATGAACACAAAAATAAACTACTAAACTGTTTAATGAAGACGTGAAATCTTACCAACTTGAAATGAAAAAATATTTGAAAAGATAAAGAAGAAAGCAGTGTTCTGTCTTGATAAGCATTAACAAATGACCCTTAAATGTACCACTGAATCAGTGCCAATAGAGGTAAGAGTTTTAAAGGTATCCTGAAATCATATTGGAGATACAGCGTTAATTGTTCCTGAGTACATAAAGAAGTACCATTTTCTTGGGACAGTACGAAACACTGAAATATATGCAAAATAAATGCTAAACCAAAGTCATTTCCCTTGTTTCCAAACATCAAGTGGACCTTCTCAGAAAGAAAAGAAAAAGGTGTACCTTTTCTGAGTGCGGATGGTATACTGTGCTATTTCCAGGTAGTTCCTTAAATCCCTTATGCTCTTCCGTGTATCTGGCTTGGTCTACATTTTGTGTTGATTTCTGGGCCTTCCAATCAACACTAATTTGGCTGCTCTTTCTGAGAGAAGTTGTTCAAAGGAAAAATAAGCCCCTCATGCAGGTAGAGTTGGAAGACACGGGAAAGAAGTGCTGTCCTGTATTTCTTGAGTGGTTTAGATAGCTGGAACAGAAAAACCCCAGCACTGTTAAACATACAATTTTAGGGGAAATTGTGTTCCATGTGAAGCATTAATTTTAATAGAGACTTTATATATAAGCTCTTGTTTGAATAATAATGTAAAATTAAATTTAAATTGTAAATAACGTCCAGATACTAGTTGTTTCCTGGCTCAAATTCTTTAGCACATATGGTGCTAGCATAAGCTTGTGCCTGTCTGCCTACTCTGGGTAATTTTGCATGCAAATAGTTTTAGTGCCTATGTTGAGGTGCTAAAACGTGTTTAGTACACTTGAAAATATTTGCATTGCAAAAGGAGAGCGAATCTCCTGAGGAAAATCAAATTGATATTTTGTATTAAGAGACTACTCTGGGCAGTGCAAGGCATTCTTCTATGGAGAATTCTGTTTACAGCGAAACTAGCATTTTTAATTGACCTTTAGAAAAGAAGGTCTGGCTACAGCTTTGCCAGGTTTATAAACCGTTGGGCCATCTTCTGGCAGCATTCACCGCATTAATCAGTAGAAGAGACAAAGCTAAAGAAGAATCTACTTGGCCTTGGCTGGACCACAGCTTCTTGGTGCCTCAGGTCGGTGGACTGGGAGGATAGATATGTTCATTATAATTACAAGTTTCAGCTGGCATGTGCCTAACTAATTAGCTACCTAACTACCCACCCAGCTAACTCAGGGAAGGCTTTAGCACAGTGAAGCAGCAGTGGGTGCTGGGTGTGAGGCCCCACATGCTCCCATTTGCTGCACTCCCATCTGCTGCATTTCCAGGAACCAGTTCGTTAAGAATCTGAATTGAATCCAAAGAAAATGCATTTCTGACGCAAGCCCGATGACTGGTGCCATTCTATGCTGCATTATGTCAAGTTAGAGTTCATTTGGAAAAGAGGTTATGGGGATCTTACGGAGAAGTGGCACGCAGAGAACACTGGGCAAACAAGAGTTCTGCACGAATTCAACATCCCACTGCCATGAACAAATCAACCCCCACTCTTGATGGGGCCCCTGTTTACTAGGATCAATGAAAAAATGAGAACCTCTAATAAAAGTAGTGAGTAAAATTCAAGAGGCATGCTAGTGAGAGGTTTGGGGAATTTTTTCTTGTATGCACTTTTTGAATGTTTGTAGAGATTTTTATTTTATTGCATTGACTAATTCGGGTACAGTATATTCTTACAGAATGAAAGTAAGTTCAGTGTCCATAAGATAAACATATAACCTGAGTTCTACAAGAGGAATTCATATTGAAGGACTTCTCCATCCGCATCTCCCTCTTCTGCAGAGAAATGATGCCAGATGGAATTCTAGTAACTTCCATTGTTGAAGAGCACGTCTATCGCTTCCAGTCCAAGCACCTCACAGGACGTTGCTCACTATAGATGCATATACTGGCTGAAACTCTGGGGTTTGATACAGATTTTCTCCCCATATTTTACCCTCCTACACCCAGTATTTTACTCTTTCATCCCTGCCACTTTCCACTGTGTGCCAAGTGCAGCATTTTGTGTCAATGGATAGCCATAGACAGGTAGCAGGCAAGAGCCAAAAGGACCTCATTATGAATACAAACCAGCAAGGAGGGGTTGACTTACTGTGTTAGTGAAACTCTTGTTTGCAATCTATTTCCTTTAAAGAAATCTTAAAAAAAAAAATAGCCTCTGTTGTCTTTGGGATTCTGGCACATCAATCAATCCATTAAGTAAGTAAATAAGGCAGTAACTAAACAATAAATCATTTTGAATTTCACACATGCCCAAACCTTTTGATACATACATTACAGGAAAGGTTTTGATTTGGAAGGTACAGCCGCTGTTCTGATATTTGGTGCACAAGTTAAAAAGCTATTCTAAGCTGTGCCTTATTGCTCATTCTGGTCCCTAAATCAGGGACTCCTTTGCACCCCTTTGATGGCTTGTGGGTGTATGTGTATGATGCATGGCATGGGAGTTGTTTGTGTGTGTGTGTGCGTGCATGTGTGTGGTGTGTGCGTGTGGGGCATGCTGTTAGGGGGGGAGCCTCGCACACATTTCTGCCATCACAGACGGTGGGCAAACAGCTGTCTCCACAGCTGAGGCCACGGGAACTGCTTGCACTGCTCCAGTAACTCGAGAGCATACGGCTGGTCCCTGGATGGTACAGAGCACTGTGCCCGCAGCAAAGTGCCCGAGCTTTCCTGGGGCTGAGCAGGCGGAGACTTCACCACCAGACACACTACGCATCTGAAATGGGGTCTCATGAATAATTCATCCTGGGTGTCCTATGAAACAAAGAAATGATATGTTTACTGGTAGATAACTGTGTTGTGGCATTTGCATATCTTTCTGAATTTGGAGTTGATCACGTTTCATGTTGGTAGAGAAATATATATGTATATATTTCAAATTAAAACAAAAAGTTGGGAGTTCAGTGCAATAATCTTTCAGTGAAGGTCTTCAGTGAAATACTGGGTGGGTTCTAGTAATTTGGCTCATGATTTAGGAATTTTTTAAAATCTCGTTCAGTGAAAAGGGATGTTAAAATGGTTTTGCTGTGATAAAATACAGCAGGAGACCGAGTTCTCAAGGAGATTGCATTTCTCCTTGATAAGCAACCAGCCCACTCTGCTAATACAAGTTTCATTACTGTAGACTAGCAAGCAGCGGGGCCCAGCATTCAGAGTACAGCATCGGGAGGGAGGAACGGTTCTTCACTTTCACTAAAATATTAGTAAAAATGATACTTTGGTGAATTGAGCCCCAAATTGTTTTAGTGACAGTTAAATACCCACTAATCTAACACTAGTTAAATTGGCAATAAAATGACCCCCAACCGAGATGAGCCATCATCCCGCTTCTGTATAATAGTTCCGGACCTAACACCAGTGATCTATAAAGCCGTTGAGTAGAGTTTATGTATTTGCATAACGAATATTTCTAGTGTCGTATAAAGTAGCTAGCTACTTAAACGTATCATAATTAGTATCTGCGTATTCATTTCATTTATTCTTTAATATCTGTGTACTCATTTCCCTGAGGAAAAAAAATCGATTTAATAGTTCTTCATTATCTTTGAAACAACCTGGCAAAACAAATCATGGTGATGTTCTCTGTCATCTCTCCAATAATCACCTCAAATCTGTCTTCTATGATTCACTCATGCTTTCTCCAAACCCTCCATACTTTTTTTTTCCCCCAGTATCTCCTGTGGCCTCCCTGACTTTCGGGTTGCCCATGAATTATTGTGTATCCATAAATCTCACACAGTCTGATATGTTTGGCAGGGAAAGCCAGAAAGAAGGCACATTGATTTTGCTGAAAGAAAAAAACAAGCAAAAACAAAATATGGATCTGCCAATTACATGCTGGAGGGAAAATACAAGTTCTTCTTGCTTTCAGGTGAGGGAGTGGGCAGCTGGGGTGTGAACCAGTAGGGAGTGGGACCGCCAATAAACAGAAGAGTAGTGAATGCTGTGTGTTTTTGCGGTTGTTGTTATTTGTTTCCTTAAACTCCAATATACCGGGTCACTAGATCGTAATAGGTAGTGACTATTTTCCTTTACCTTAGCTTTCTTTGTAGGATTAAGATTGCAAATAAAATGATGGTGGTACTAAACTGCTCATACCTTGTGAAAAGATACTGAGATTTCCAATGGAGTAAACAACCAAATAAGTGGGAAGAATGTCCTGGGGCCAGCGAAGTGTCATGAGAAAGAGAGGTGACGACTTAAGATAAACAAAACAGAAAGCCTGAAAGGTCTGAGGCAGAGACTAATAGAAATTTCCCTCACGTGCCATTCACTCACTGCCGGGGTCCTGCCCAGCACCATCCTGTGTACTTTGTGTTAGTGTGAGACACCAGACGTGAGACTTGATGCTTCTTCAGGTTCCTGTCAGGTATCAAAAGAACCCGGATTGCTATGACTTTTGGAAACATCACCTCCGGACTTTCAACATTTCGTTTTCAGTTTGTAAAAGACCCTTTGTGGGACAAGCAAGCAAATTTATGCCCCTAATGTTAGGTATTATTCCATTTAAATATTTGAGAACAGAAAGGAAATTTACATAAAAGACATTTAAGGATGTGTGCTACGATATTAAAAAGAGTAACCAAAGAGAAGAAACACTAGGAAGTCAATCAACAACTTATAAAATTGGTATTTAAGGTTAAAAACACCCAGGATCTTTGGATCAGAGTTATTTGGATTTCAGTCCTATCTCTGTTACCTTTGTGTTATGATAGACATCTAACCTCCCTGAATGTATTTCCTCATCTATAAAGTGGGACCGAAATAAATAACATCATAGGATATTTTTTAAATAGCAGAACCAGTGTTCCAATGTCTGTAAAATATATATGATAGTTTGAAACCCTCTAAGCACATCTGAGTCACCCAGAAAACTATAAATATAAAAACTCTTTGGAGTTTTTAAAGGCCCTCCTGATGACTCCAGTGGGCAGCCAAGGATTTGAGCAACTTATGGAAAAGTGAACACTCAGTATCATCTGGTTCTTCCCATTTATGTGATATGAGTATCAGCCTAACCAAGACACATACTTTTCTTACTGAAAGGAATCCTCAAGGCCAATTCATCCATGTTGATGCTTTGAAGGTAAAGAAGCCAAACCAGGATTGGTGAAGTCCCTGTGACCCTACAGCTAATGGTGGAAATGACACAGCGACCCCGATATTCATTCTGGAATACTGAAGTTGTTCTCCCTGGCACAGTTTGTAAGAGGGGAAGTGAGGTGTCAGGTGAGGCTAAGCTTTATCTTTACTTTCTTTTCTCAACGGTATTTTGTGGCTATGAGGACATAACTAAGATAGAAGAAAAGAATTATGTCCTCAACTATTTTCCTCATGAGCTTGGCCTAGTGGCTTCATTCACAGAAACTTTTGAGCAGAAAAAACAAATCTCAGCAATGCTTCCATGTGGAGGGTACAGGCATATGTAGTTTGGCTTCTGATACCTGGTATCATACTGCCCTTCCACCTCACCGAGCATTTCCTGTGTGATTGATAAGGAAAATCTGAGCAATGTGCCAACACAGTTATGAGCCATCATACAGGTGCATTTAATTTTTAATTACTCTTAAGAATGTTTTTAATAATTAGTAGCAATAACCACTAATTGGCATGTAAGCCATTCTTGCAACAGCAGGCAGACTGTAGGTTTACTTCTGTACACCCACACCCAATCAACTGAAAATTGCTTCAATGCTTATCTTATAATTACTGTGCTTAATGCTGTTTGCATTGTTTGGAAGCTTTTTTAATTAATTGATTTTTTATTTTTACCTCTCAACCTGTACATGGAACAGTAAAGATTAGTCCTTTGCTCAGTAACATCTTATTTACATTGAATTGTTTAGACATGTATAAAGGGGGAAATAATGGGTTCTGTTTTTACCTGCCAAATGTATTTCCTCTGTTTATACCATAGATAGGTCCCATTTAGAATTTGCAAATGCTCTAGCTACCCCCTTGTCTGTCTGCTTCTCCTCAATGCTATTGCACAATTCCATTTTTAGGCAGACTCTCAGCTTCTACATACCTTTATACCTTCCCATTACTGATTTTGCAAATACTTCTGGATAAAAGGCAATAATTTGAGAATGACTCTATTAAGTAAAGGCTAAGTATAGCGCAAGTTGCATTTGGTTCCTTAGGAGTTACTAATTGATATATATTTGTGCCAGTAATTGTGCCTTAGATCTGAAACTGGCATTCACAGTTAACCACTAAAGAAATGCATGAAATAAACTGAGATTATTGATATCCTAAGCCAATTTTAGAAATAAGTGATGAATCTGCCCATGTTTCATTATAGTAAATGACAAATAAAATTTCATGATTAGAGAGGAAAAAAGATAAAAATCTGACTGTATAATGGTAGGCCATTATGTACTGGTTATGAACTGATACTGAATGAAAACATGGATATGAATATCCCTTCTATTTATTCTCTCACTCACTGAATAGTTTTTAGGAATGTGATGTACCAGGAATGTGCTAGACCATGGGAATACTCAAAAAGAATAAAATGTTATAAAACAGGTGGTCTTGGGAGTCATGAAATAACTCAGTCTGCCAATCTTGATTCCATAACTAAGTAACTGGGAGACTTTCAGAAAATTTGATCTATTAGAACTTCATTTTTATCATCTTTTTGAAAAGTGGGGATAGTGAAACCTACCTTAAAGATTTACTGTGAAAATTAAATGAAATACAGTACAGTATGTGTGAAGCAGTTTGCACTTTCCTGTTGTGTAGTACTTACTTAATGCAAGTATGCTGTGATTTTCATTAGACCAAAAACTCATACGGCAGCAAGTGAATGGGATACATCTACCATTTCTAGGGTCCTTGTTCTTTGATTGCAGGCAACAGAAACGAGTTCTGGCTGCCTAAGTGGGAGAGAAATCTTTTGGAAAGCTACTGGGATGCTCACAGGATCAGCTAGGAAGGTTGGAGAATCAGGCTTGAAAATAGAAGAAGAACCAGCGTATCTAAGGGTTTAAGTCTCAGGCCCTTCTCAACAGTCGTAGAGGACGCTGCCAGTAAACATGTGCATTCCAATTTTTCCCCTTGTTCTCTTATCTTTGTTTTAAAGATGCAGGTCTTAGAAGAAAAGAGAGAAATGAAGGTGGAGAAGGAGAGGAAGGGAGGGAAGAAGTGGGGGAGAGGGAAGAAGGGAGAGAGAGAAAGAGAGAGAAGAAGGGAGGGAAGGAGGGAGAGGGAGAAAATGGAGCCGTCGTTCAGTCATGTGTCTATCCATTAGAAAGAGAGGGTGGGGTATCTTGATTACAGGTGCACTGAGACTATCTACAGCAGGGGAGAAGTAACCCCCCCCAGTGGCACTGTGGATGCTACTACAAAAAAAGAAAAGTAATGGGCCATTAGTAGCCCCAAATCAACACAAAATATGTAACACAGAATCAGATGACAGTGTCATAAGTAGTGTTGGCTTCATGGACATGGGATCTATGCAATCACGAAGGGCCCCATGCATAGCAGCCCCCACACTGGGTTTCATGATCCATACCACCAGTTTTAAATTCTTAACAATTTAAAAACAAGGGACCCCATACTTTATTTTGCACTGGTACAAGTTTTTTAACAGGTCCTGGTCGTAGGTTCTATGATAGGGAATCTATACACAGTTTTGTGGAAGCACTGAGAAAGTAAAATATCCAGGTAGGCATTCCTGGAAAGATCAAGGAGGAGCTCAGGGGAATGAGAATTAAAGTGTCTGATTTTGCTGAGTGCACAAAGTGGGGAGGGCATTCAAATAATGAAAACCTAGAAGCAAAAGCCATCACCATTTCTTATGATCAAAGTTATTAAAAACATTTCTGTCATAACTTTAAAAGTCATCCTCTTTAAGAAGGATAAAGCAAAGAAATGATTACAGATTGGAGAAAACCTCCTTGTGCTCTCTGTATGCTGTGCAAAGCAACAGAGGAGACCTTTACGAGGTGGGAGAAGAATCCCCCAGAGCCAAATAAACCAGGGTGCTTCCTGGCCACTAGAAATATGCAGCTTACTGTCAACTAGGTCTTCCAACTAGCCTTCTCCTGAACTCACTGGCAGTAAGCTCCGATCTCGGTGTGGGATCCTATCTTCTTGGCACCAAGCTTGTATGTTAACGGTGCCGATTTGTGTGGGATGGTGGAGAGAATAACCAGAGCGGTTTCGCTTTGCTTTCCTGTGCTATTTTAGAATTGATGCAGCTTTGCTCTCAATTCTTTTATCAAATATCTTTTATAAAATTTCAGGCTTCTAGCCCAACACTTTTCCAAGGCAGGAATTTCCTGAACATGCCGATAAATGCTCCTTCAGCCCTTGCTGGGATACCTCCAGCCCAGTGCAGTTTGGGATAGATTTAATTGTCAAAAAGTTCTTCCTCCTGTTACGCTGAACTTGGCCTCTCTGTAACATTAGCAGGGTGTTTTTTTAAGCCTGACTCCTCTTCCCCATGAAAGACAAAATGTAATCACTACAGCTAAAGTTTTATTTGCTATTGGGGCCCATTCCCATGGGAAAATATCTATGAGGTTTCCTTTAAAGAAGCTCCTTTGGCACCTTGAAAACTATGTACCATAGGGTGGAGCCTGAGCGGATCCTCATATTAGCTGAATAGAAATATATATTTCCAGGATAGTGTGGCCTGGAACGTTTCTCCTGCAGATTCATTTTGCCTTCTGAACTTTATACTCTCTGTGGGAAACAACTTTCTCCATTCCCTCCATCATTTGTAATGCACCAGGCTCACATCCAGCTGAATTCATTGCATGAGAGACAGAGCAGGTCACAGACACACTTGTGCCAGGAAGGACAGCCCAGATATTTGCCATCTGTGTCTCCGTTTTCTCCAGTTCTGTTCTTGGGTTGCTTGTCTAGGGACACACCCATCCACACTGTTTCTCATTCCCTTGGCAATGTGAAGAATTGGCACATTGCACTAAGTTTTCGAGGGAGGCCTCGCTTTACAAGATTTTCCTCTACATTCTAGTGAGATATTTTTCAATGTGCTAGAGCAGCATGCATTCAGATGAATCCGCTGAAATTAATCTACTCAGTAGTAGATCAAACGAGATCATCTTTATCGTGACATTTTATTTCATAGGGAAATAAAGTCAATGCCTATAGATTCTTTTCATAAGCATAAATATACATTGATGAAAAGGGAATTGGAATCGTACAACCTGGATATTTCCAGAGAGTCATATTGACCAGGGGCCTCTTCCACAACCAAAAACTTACTCACAAATATCATGTCACCTTCTCTTTAGTTGCATGGAAATATGCTGCCTCTTAATGCTGAAAATGGACCCATCACATTTCGCTCCTTTACCCCTTACATATCAGTTTCAGGAACACAAGAATTTCTTTCCTTGGTCTTCTCCTTATGCCTTAATTTCCTTTGTATGATTTTTCTCCCTTGGTTATTTGACCCCTGGCTGAGGTAGGACTGGGCAGTCTAATCATGAAGAGCTTGACTGGAGTTGAGACGATATCAGCAAGAGATACAGAAAATATGAGAAGGTAAGGTAGAAATCATTACAAAAAATAGCAGCTAGGTTATATATAGAGTACCCATTAGGAGCCATGCCTTCTGCTGGGAAGAAAACATGCATTTTCTCTCATCTTTGTAATGCTGTTGGGCAGGAATTATTATTCACATTTTAAAGATAAGAAAACTGAGACTCAAAAGTTTTAAGTAACTCCCCAATTCAGACTGCTCTTAAATGGTGGAGCTAGGGTTCCAAGTCATTTTCTAAGGTTAAATACTCTAGAGAACCAAGACTTATTGTCTGGAGAGAGGAACTAGCTTTGAAAGCTCTTGTTACAAATAAAGAGGTGAATGGAAAACCTTACACTTGAGACACTTGGCCGGAAGAAGTAGAGACTTGGCTACATGACTCCCCAATATACTATCTTAGGATGTCACAGGATGCAGCGTGCATGTATACCTCACACTATTTCCAGTATAACCTAGAGTTCCATTTGCTAAATACTGAGCTTCTAAGATATTGTAATAGCGATCAAGATTTTGGTAACAAGCATCTTGCCTTAAGCCATTCTAGGTCGGCTGACAAGGGCATTTTAATGCAGAGCTATAATGGATAGCAATAGAGAGCCATCATTTTTGTTAATTCTGCTTAATGCTTTTGGCATTGTCATTTGTTTTCTTGCAAGAAAGATTAAAATGACCTTAAAAACATATATTAAAATATATTTTAGAAACATATATTCATGTCTCTTATAGAAGACAATACAAAGCCATACACTATCAGAGTCAATCCAGCTTCAACTCCATTTACTATTTCAAAATTCATCCACAGTGTCAGATCACATGGGATTTCCCTGCCTTTTTGTCAAATGGGCATATACACATGTCTGCCTTACTTAATTTAATAAAATGTCAGTCCTCTGTCATTGGCAATGAGGAGAACCAAAGTCGAGGTAGGATGGTGAAGTCAGACAGCTGTGACTCAGGTCCAGCAGGACGGTCCACTCCACGAAGGAACCGCTTGCTCCTCGGCCAACTTTGAAGAGGCTAGACTTGGTTTCACTAATTGAAGCAGCAGCTCCTAAGCCCATGGAGGCAGTGGTAGATAAGATATCCCTTATACAACTTGGGTCGGGGTCCTGAGTCCCATACCAACCGGAGATTTTCCCACTGTTCCCGAAGTCAGTAGATCTGGGCTTGGTATCTTGTGAGGAGCTACTGGGTTTTCTTACATGGCTTGCTAGTATGTAAGTACTGGAGAGTAAGTTTCCTTAGGAACTCTCTAAAGTAGAAATTATGGGCAAGAGAAGGAAATGTCAACTTGTACCTGCTGAAAACCTGGGCTCTACTCCCTTCTCAATGTCACTGGAAATTCAAATCAGAACAAGATGTGAAATCTCAACTCAAACAATAAAGCATTATTATTCTTAAAACGAGAGGGTGGCACCATTAGACGTACAGTCTGATTTAGTAATCATAAATCCTAATATCTGGTTGGGAAGCTTTTTGGCTTTGCTGTTAAAATGTATTGTTTTGCATTTATTGATGGAGTTGGGTCATGGAATGGCTGCTAGGGGCCTGGGTGCTCTAGCCAGAGGAAGCTTAGATTCCAGCATCACTCCCTCTCTTGTGATCTTCACCCCTCTGTCCTCCTGTTTTCTATCTGAGGCATGGGATAAAAGTGCCCTCATAAGGTTTGATGAGGAATACACAAGTTAATATATAGAAAGTGCATAGAAAGTAGCACAGTCCAGAAACTGTTAGGAGTTATCATCATTAAGCAGATGGACTATTAAGTATTTTCAACATGTCAATACAAACCATTGTTGCTGGTATCAAGGGAAACTCTGTAGTGCCTGGGTACTTAATTTTCCCCACAGACCTCAGCTGAGAAGCACTTTGTTCTGAATGGTGCAGTGGACAGTAGTCAAGGGACAGGAGTGATTCCTCCGCAACAGAAAATGCAATGTCAGCTGCTGGGAGAAAACTCTGTGGATTCTTACCTGTTTTTTTTTTTTCCATAAATTAATGTTCTGGAAGGGGTTAAATACTCTAGAGAACCAAGCAGGCTGATTGTCTGGAGAGAGGAAGCTGTACATCCTTGAGGACAAGTTTGCGGTCTGTCACATACCAGGCTTGGAACTTGAGGGTTCCAAGTGATAGTCACTCTTTGGAGAGAGCTCGGAGCTGAGACTTAAGACTGAATCCAGCCTCAGATCACAGTGACCTCAGCTGTCCATGGGGGCCCCAGTATTCCATGCTATGGCATATGGGACATAAGGGCATGACATGTAGGAGGTAAAACTCCCCTGAGCAAAATGTGTTGGGATGGCCTCGGTGATTCTCAATTCCTTTGCCCCAGACTTGTGTTCTTCCATGTCATTTTTTTTTTCTTTGTAGCATCGTTAGATAACCTTGATGAAATTTTGTATTATTTCAAAAGGTTTATGTTCTCATAAATTATCTTTCAACTTTCCCTAATTTTAGAGCTAAAGAAAGTAGAGAATGGGGACAGGCCAAACAAAGTCAGTCAATAATGGAGCCTTACCTGAGAATCAAGACTTCTAATTCCTGGCTCAGCTGGTTAGCAAAAAGATTTAACAGGAGCACAGTGGATTCATTAAATAGTAGTAGGAGTATTAATAGTGATAATAATAATAATATCTATGTAGTACTTATATGCCAGACACACTGTTCTGAGCACTTTACATTTATTAAGTCATATTGTCCTTATAACAAGACTATGAAGAAGGTATTATTTTCATCTCCATTTTATAGATGGATAAACGGAAGCATCGTAAGGTTAATTAACTTGCTCAATTTCACAGCTGTTAAGGAGCAGGGCTAGGGTTTGATTCTATGTAACCCAGCTACGAGTCCATGCTTTTAAGTGTAAGGCTATATTATATCTTATTTCATTAACTGTTTCTGTCCACGTGTTTAACTCATTCTTGTTAATCGGCTTTACTTTAAAAAATATCTAAATCTCTAGGCTATTTATCAGAAAGAAAGAATTTATCAGAAGCTGTGCATGCCCATTTGGTACCTTTCATGTAAGTTCATCTCTGTACACAGAAAACTCTTTTTTAAAAATCAATATATAAATATATATAAACATACCCACATAAATATATAGAGAGATCTACCACATGCAGGGCATTTATCCAGGATAGCAGTAAGTGATATTCAGATCATTAACATATTCTGGCCAATTAAGTTAACAAAGCTGTCATGCACAGAGTATCCATTTCTAAAAAAATTAAAAATTAAAATAAACTTGACACTAAAACTATACTCATCATAATTCAATTTCATTTAAATTTTTTATTGGGAGGCCATGGCAAGTTGTGTAGTGCCTAAGTCTTCTCTGTTAGAGTCACTTTATATTCTAAAGAAGGGGGACAGAGAGGAGGGCTTGGTAACTAAACCATCTTTAAATGGTATTTCAGGAACTTCTCTGAAAGTTATTTCATATGAATACATCCTTGGAGTCCACGATTTTTGTTTATTTCCTAACTTCAAAATGCAGAGTGAAAACACATTTGAGTTATTTAAGCCTAGGGCTCCCTGAAATGACGTTACCTCCATTGTTACTCTATGCGTATGCCACACAGGGATTTACAAAAGAAGAGGGTATGAGTTACTCTGTCAGTAACGAAAAAATCAAAACTCAGTAAAAGATAGGGTTTTTACATGAGAAAGGGACATTCTGAATAATAATCAATGATCTCTAATCCACAAGTAGGAAGACAGTGTCCATGTTCCATACATGAATTCACAGTATTTTCTACATAGAAATGTTGTTTTACTTCCCCAAATAGCATCCAGAGGTTAGTATGTCTTTACTATTATTATAATTTTAAAACTCATATATTCACATACTAAACTTGCTCATTCAGCTCCCTCTAAATTAGAAAAGGTAAGTGCAGAGAATCCAGCCAAAAGGTTACATCTCAAAATTAGGTGCTTACTCAAAATTTGCTATAGAGTTGTTTTTCTTTCTTAAATGAAGAACTGAATATGGCCAAAAATAATTACTTTCTTTGCAGGGCAGGGGTAGTAATGCTAAAAACTGCATTATGGCAGATATCAAACTTTAGCTTTTTATTCTTTATTGGAACTTACCCTATAGCAAAATAAAAAGAACAATAGGAACACACACACACACACACACACACTAAAAAGGAAAAAATCTCCATTGAGGATCCAGTCATCCATCCCCTGAAGAGATGTAATCTATGCGTAACAATGCTTAAATCAGCACGACATTTACCACACATATTAAGTGGTTTGTTATTTATTTCAAGACTTTAATTGGCACAATATATTAACAGCACTGTTGCCACAGTTCCACTTAAGGGTTTTTTTTTTAACTTCCCTGTCCCCCGAAAAGGAGAGAGGAAGAGAGGAAGGGGGAGAGGGGGAGAAGCAATCAACCAGAATTACGCTATAACCCTTGTTTTTTTTATTCCTTTAGCCTGAATGAACTGTTAAAGTTGAAGGGAAAAAAAAGGAAACTAGCTTCAGAAATAATATTTTAGATTCAATTCAATTTTATTAAACCCAGACCAGTGTTTTTTCTGCCAGTCTAATATAACCTATTATGAGATTTTTTTTTCCCAGGGACAAAAACACCACCAACTTTCCCTCCCTAAAAGCTTCTTATTGTTCATTTTTGTTGCTATTTGGAGAAAAAGCTCATTAAAATATTATGAAGCACATAGCGGAATTATGTGCCAGGCTTCGCCAATGAAGAACATCTGTAGCACAGTATATGTATATTTATATTACAGTAAACTTGAGTGCAGCCTCTCTCTTTTCCTGCTTCTTTACTTTGCCTCTGTTCTACAATTCTTTGTCCTGACTACAGAGCCCTGCAAACGTGTGAAGCGCACAGGCTACAGTGCGCGCATTGTCAGCCTCTCGGGGCTCCGAGCTCCAAATGTTATTATTCCATCATTAGCCTGTAGCTCACGCCAGGGTAAACTGTGCTCTGCTAAATGCCTCCAAACCTTTTTCGCTCTTTTTATTCCCCTAGTTATTTTTAAAATGTATCTTTTTCCTCGTTTGCTCTCTGGCACAGAAGGATCTGCAAAGTGCATCCAACACACAGCCAATTCCCAAATCCGTGCTTCTCTCCCTTCTTTACATTATTCCACTTGCTTTAAAACCGAAGAACCTTGGGCATAACAAAAACATTGAGAGCTTGCCTATACCACAAATATTTGTGGAAAGCACATGGTGCCATTTTGCCAGACTACTCTTATTTGTTAAACTGAGTTAAGTGTAACGTGATTCCAAAAACTGCCTTCAGAATGAAAGAAAACGCTTGTAAAGCCAGGGAGATAATTACGGCAATCTGGGTTACAGAAAATGCAAAACAAAGGAGCACAATCCCATTCTGTATGTGTGTGTGTTGTGTATGCGTCATTTAGTTTAGTTTAGTTCTGTTTTTTCCTCTTTGTTGATGTACCCAAACATGTAAACATTCCATGGCATGTGTTGTATGGGGATAAAAATCAACCCGAACTGCACAAACAGAACAAAACACATACTCTGCAGTGGACAGTGACATATTCGTGGTGCAAATATCTTTTCAGAATGAAGGACTTTATTTCTGTCTTTTTCTCCCTCCATCTAGCAAACACCCACCCAAGAATTGCAGTTATCGGTTGCCAAGACTCTGATTCCCACCTACCCTTCATTTGAAGCTGTCTATCTCTTTTTGCACACATAAATAAAAGTTGATTTGAAAAGAATTTAGGTTCTAAAACCTTTCCTATGAATCCATAAAAATACTAAAGCATCTTCCACTCCCTCCTTCCCTGTTATTTTTATGGGGATTATTCTGCTATCTGTCTTCTCATTGTTGGGAATGTTGTCCTTTGGGGTGGTTTTGTAGACTGGACCATTCTCTGCTTTCCTTTCTTTGTCTGCCAGTTGTTTCTAGATCTAAACCACTTTCAGAGACAATTATTTCCATACATGTATGTGTATGTAAATATTAATAATCACTGCATGTGTGTATATTTATATGTGCATAAATAAACACCATCCCCAAACATATTTCCCCTTTTAAAAGAGCTAGTTCTTACTTCATAAAAAGATTCTTGTTCCCCAAAGCAGGTTGTTAATGTACTTTATTAAAGAGAAAGAGCAAACGTTTCATATTTCCCTGTTTTACACTTAGAAGTGAACTTTGTAGGTCTGAGCTAAGCTTTTTGGTATGTTTCAGCTGAGTGCAGATTATGGGCTATAGGTTTCCAAACTCACATCACCCGGTTTTCTCAAAAACCATCACCGCAGTTCTCTCTTTAAATTTCATCTGGACTGTCTCTAAAAGCCCCAGCTGACCCCATCATTTCCTCCTCTTATTACTAACATGCTTTTCCTCACATGCACAACGGGATGATATTTTTTCAGAGGAAAAGGCAAAAATATATTAAGGGTTTCTTTCCCTCCAGATGTAGGCATTTTGTCACCCAAATAGCAATAAGAGGACATAGAAAATGAACCTGCGTTCCGAAGAGACAGAAAATACAGGATGTCACTAAGGTGCATGTAAGGATAAACCAATGAAGCCCTCAAAGCAGGATTTGGCAACAGAACTGTCCCATTGAGCCAAAAAGCCAGCCAGGGCATAGAAGCTTGTTATTATGGCTTGCTCTGTGAGTAAGGCCGCAGGGAGGGTGCGAAGGCTGCCTGGTGTGAAGCCTATTTAGAATAGTGAGGGGGTGCAAAATAAGATGGGTCTTGAAGGATTCTGTGTCTAACCAGGCTATGGCTATGCCCCACCTTCTTATAATCTACAAAATAGGGCAGAAGAACAATTTTTTTAAATCCCAAAATAAAATCCTGTAAACCATTTCAAATTCTATGATATTAAAGACAGATAGTTCCAAAGGGGAAAACTTCAAACTACCTCCTAGAAACTGGTTGAGAAGCAAGGCATTTGAGTGAAAATAATAGCAAATGCTCATGATTAGAAATAAGCACCAGACCAGTCATGGAGGCAGCTAAGAAGAACCACTTTGCCAGTTTTCGTTAAGAGAGCATAAAATGCTAATTCTCAGTATCTGAATTATCTGAAGCATTATTGGCTTTTTGCCTCTATCTCTTTCATTTTGGTTTCTAAATATAGTTGAATGTTTTTTTCCTTGACTTAATATCAGATTGAATTGTGTGAAATTTAGATGATTCTATAATTTGGGGCTTACAAAACTGAAATTTTATATAGTTCAGCCTAATAATTCCTTCCCTTAAGATAATGTGTCTATTTTCTTCTGATTGACTCATCTTTCAATCTAGTATTATTTTTGTATTGTTTTGTTTCTTCTCCTTTGCTTTCAAATTTAGTCACCGTTCATATTTTAATGCCTATTGAAATTTTGGAGATATGAATATTTGGTTAGATGAAAAGAAATCTTTTAAAACTTGCATTTAATGTGAAGGCCAAAGGAGATGGTTTCTCCTTTAGTTCTATTCCGAGGCCCTCTATACGAGGCCCAGTATGAAGTTCAGTTTTCCAGATCATTTGCTCACAGTAAATATTAGGGACAGGATGTCACATGTGATGCCCTCGAGGCCTTTATTTCACTTGAAATCTTCAAAGGGAAACTTAATTTTAAAAATAATCTACGTAAAACAAATAGGGTCAGAGAGACAAATGTGTCCTTAAGTTCTGCTACCCACTTAAAGTGATCTTTGCATAAACTCAGTAGTCCCAAGGGTAGGGAAAGGAGTGCCCATAAAGAGTATTATTATCCATATGCATCCTAACGTGTGGGAAGGGGACACAATGTTTCTTTCCTCCCCTGTTCCTAGGAAAGGGCATGCATCCTGAAAAAGATGCAGACTGGTACATGCTGAAGGCAGAATGGAAAGGAAACATTTCTAAGAAACCCGCAAAGGTTTCCTCATTGTTCTAGAAGTTGGACTGAATAAGAGACTAAAGATTATCTGAATGAGGGTCTGCAGTAGCCGATACTTTGAGAAACTTATTCTGTTGAGTGATTTTCAGCATCTTCTCCAGTTTTTAGGGGAAGACATGAATGGTGGAACTAAGAGCCAGGCATGTTTTTACCCTTCTGTTCCAGTTAGTCAAGTCATTCGAGAAAATGCAGCCCAACATCCATCATCAGGTCAGAAATAACACTCACAGGGCGATTCAAGAAACTGAACACAACTCGGCACAGGTAATGTAGGAATGAAAATCTCAATTCTATTTTACTCCCCTGGTATATAAAAGCTTTAATTTATATTAATCCTGAATATGAGTTTTGTTTAAAAAATGTCCAAAGCATCATTCCTTGGGAAGTAAAAATATTTCATCTTTATATGACTAAAAATCGTAATAAAGTCTCTTTATATTATTCTTCATAATTAGTAAAAGTAGAGAAACTTTCAATATTTATTTTGAAACCAATAGGTGGTGCTGTAAATTTCCATATTATGCAATATGTTCTTTTACTTTCCCATTCCTCAATTGCATTAGAAATTTCCCTAAGTATCACAGTAGGATTTTTCATGGCAAAACAAAAAACAAAAAAGGGCCTGTATGGATGTTCCCATTCATTTAGTCACTGTGACATGTCTCTTCTCTACTGGAAAATCAACTATAACTCAGAGTGTAAAGTATATGAAGAGAACCTATATAATTTTTGGCAGACCCAAATATAATTCTCCAGTTTCTTCTTTTTTCTTAGTCTTTCCACTAATGGGCATGCCATGGAGGAACATAATTTTAACATTTCATTGAATATTTCACTGCATGAACTATCGTAAGGTGTGAGATTTGTATAAAAAGCAACATCCACGGTATCATGAGACCATGCTGTTGTTATTGTGGTGTCATGGACTCCCAGAATAATGGAACACAAGAGAATCTTAGAGATCTGATGGTGCCGATGAGGCAACTAACAACATTGTCATCACGTGAACCAGTATGTATCTGGTATAAGTTCCATAGGTCTAAAGACACTGAAACATTAAAATGAAAATTCCATTGCAACTTTCAAGTGTAAATAGTAATCACAAACTGATGCATTTCATTGATGTAAATCTTGAAGATAAAAATCTAAATCCTTTCCTTTCCTTAGAAAAGTTATGGAAGTCCTTCACATTTTCCGTGTGTGTGTGTGTGTGTGTGTATGTGCACATGTGTGTGCAAAGCTGATACACTAGAGAAACATAAGAAGTGTAATGAGGTCCTGTAAGAGTGCCAAAAAAGGCGTATGGCAGCTGCAATGAGCTGCCATCTCCACCCTATCATTCCTCAAACATCTGGGTGATTTTTACCTCTCTTCTACCAGATGTTTGGTATCTTGTAGAAATAGCCATAAGCACTTGTCAGTATTGAATGAGCAGCCTGGTTACTTATTGGAAGATGTGTTTGTAGAAGACATAATAATTTGCATAAGATTACACTCTGTGCAGCGGACCAAGTTTCCTCCTTCCCACCAGGAGCCCTTTCTGGGCCGGCTGGTTATTTCCTGCTTCCCCCAGGCTTGCTCTTCTCTGCCCTTCAGGGATCAGGCTGCTTCCTCCTGGCTTAGCTGCTAGGGATTGGCCTGAACCAGCTATTAAATAGTCATTTTTATTATTTAGGATATAAGAAAGTGGAAAATATGACTAAGGATAGAAACAAATCTTTCTTAGGAGACAATAATAGAAACATAGTATCTAGGAAAGGGAGTTGAGAGTCCTATTACGCACACTGCACAAAATTCACCTGGAGCATTACTTTCAAGACTGGGCCCAGCATTTTGAAATGAATTTTGACAAATTAAGGCACAACTAAGGGGAGACACAGGAATGATGAAGAGACATGATAAGCAACATGAGAATTAAATTTTAAGGAATTGAAAACTTTCAGGCTGAATAAGAGACTACCAGTAAGGATGCAACAGGGTTGAGTGTAACTGTCTCCTAGTAATTGATGAGCTGTCATATGATAAAAACATTAATATTATTTGATGTGATTCCAGAATGCTTATAATGCTTATCAAGTATTAATTGAAATAAGTTGTCATTTACTATGTCATTTTACTGTCAAGATATTAGCATTAGATGTAGATAGCTTTCTTTCACTAATATAAAGTGAAATACAACACCAAATGAACCTGGCTATAAATTGAAGTAAAATAGATTTAAGTAGTCGTGGTGTGTTTTGGCTCAATAGCCAGAAGAGCCTTCTTAAAATTAACCTATTCAATACATATTTATTGAAAATTTATTACCTGCCAGGTACTTTTCTAGGCACTGGAAAGAAAGCAGTGCACAAAATAGAGTCCTGGCACTCACTGGTCTTTCATTCTAGGGTGAGGAGGATGGAGTCAATAAACAGAGAAAAAAAAATGTAATATGTCAGGAGGTGATGAGTGCTTTAAAGATAATGAGGATAGCATGGTGGGTACCCTTGTAGATAGGGAAGTGAATTAGTACTATCGGCACATGGAAGGGGACGTGTTGGAGGCAGGAGCTAATGAGAGCCTGTCATAGGAAATGTTTGAGTGGAGACTGGATGACCAATCATGGGGATATAAAGTATTAGCACTCATTTGTTTCTGTGTTTGGCGACCCTACCAGTATATATGTTCATTTTGAGCATGGGGAATATCTTAAACTCATTTTTTTCGCAACTAACACTACTTACTACATTATAGTGCTTAACCAAAGCTTGTGGAGGAAAAGAAAAGTTCTACAGGCAATTGGACATTAGGTAAAATGGACAACCCCCAAAAGCTTGTCTCAACTCAGATGATACAGGATTTATTTCCTTTGTGCGCATGTACTCTCTTCTTTCTCTTTCCCAGTTCTATCTTCGTTCCTTTTTTAAGCCCTGGAGAAGTATTAGTTTGGCTTTTTAAATTGCAAAGATGTGAGACTTTCAGTGACAGTTCATAAAAGGAAGTGGGAGGAAGAGACAGTTGCACAGGAAATCACCTATGACCTCTGGTGCCAGTACTTTCAATGCAGGACTCCTCCCCAGGTCACTCTTATGGAAAACAGGAATAATAATTCAACTTTTTTGGGGGGGTGTGCAACTTGCTTAGTTAGGATCTGATTCAGCTGCATGGAAAGAAAATCTAAATTAGCTATGGCTTAAACACCCAACAGTTTTATTCTCTCATAAAAATCCCAGAGGTTGGACACTCAAGGCTGGTAAAACAGTTGCATAAAATCTTCAGAGAATCAGCATCCTTTGAAGTTTCCATTACACCTTGAGTGAGGTTCTCTCATCTATATGGCCCCAGGGGTTACTGGAGGTTCAATCAACGTACTATGAGTTTGAGCTTAGAAAAATGAGCACTAATATCTGAACAGCTTTCATCTGTTTTAGATATTGGAGTTTCTGTTTATAAATGAATTTTGGTGCTAAAGAAATTGGAAAGCTGTAATCTCTTTTACAGATGAGAATACTGAGGTCCAGAGAAATTAAGTGTCTTGCTTGAGACCCCAGAGCTCGCAATTGGCTGGACCAAAATGAGAACTCAAATCACCCAACAATATTTCCACTGTTAGGGTGGTCAGCATTTATCCAAATCAGACAGAACAGTGAACATAGAAATAGCAGAGCTGAGGTATAACACACTATTGAATCTGTGTACCAGCCCATCACCTTCAGCGTTGAGTAAATATGACCATTGACTTGAATGGTGAAGAATTTTAGAAAACAAGGATCACTGATGTCTTTAGCAACATCACACTGTTTGGAGCAACAACTTTGCACCCCCGACAACATGAGACAGTACAGAAGAGACTGTCCCTGGATACATAAGGATAACACTGATGTTCTTTTATGAAACTGACATTCCATACTATACCAGTCTCTTGCAAAACATCCCTGTTTTGCCCTTTTTGTATTTTCTTCTTTCAAAGAACTTGCAGAGATGTTTGGAGTAAATTTTGCCCATTAGTTACAGAACCAAGATGTAGGACAATTGATTTGGTAAGATTGTATGGGAATTGCTTCCTTTTTATATCAAAACTACTAGAGAAAAACAATGCTTTGTCTTTACATATAAGTAATGTGAGCCATTAACATGGGGCCTCTATGAAAATCAGGCAAAATTGTTTCAAATAGGGGTTGAATATGTTTGAAACCGAGCAATTTGCCAGAATTCGGTTCCTATTTTGCGCGTAGCTGAATTGATTGAATTCCCATTTCTGCCTAGAACCACAGGAGCCCAGGAGACTCGGGCCAAAACCACAAACAATGGTTCTTTGTCTAAGGTGAGCCTATGGCTGGGTTTTTACATGCAAACATGTGTGGTTTCAATGTATAGCAGAACGATTAAGAACTCAGCTCTGTTCCTGAGCACATCATGCATCTATTGTCGCTCAGTCTAGCTCCTCATTTATGAACAGGACATTCTATTGCATGTGAAAGCATGGGAAAACCTTTTTCATTTTCTCAATCATTTAAAAGCATAGATTCATCATATCTGTGATTTATTCCTTCTCAGTTTGGAAACATAGAAAGTGAACCAGCTGCTCCCACTTACAAGAGAACAATGTAAAAGTATTATAAGACAATGGTGTGAAAGTGTGTGAAGCCGGCATGAATCACAGCATTGTCACCCTGGGATTTGCTGGAGAAACCAGACAAGGGAAAGTGACAGCCAGGTGACACAGCTGGAGTGACTCCTTCCAGGGGCTGCACATCTGGGTTGTGCTGCTCCCAAAGATAAAGCATGTGCTTCCATTAGCTGCTAGTCATTTAAAATGTGGAGAAGCAGAACATGTTCTGCAAAAATGCCAATAATGTAAAAATATTCAGGGTGAGATGCTGATTCTTGTGTATGTATATGTGTGTGTGCACCAGCATAGTTGGCAATATCATGTGCTCATGCTTCTGAATAATAGCACACAGCACACAGTCCTTTTAGTTAAACCATGGGCCTGTGATATTTAGGTATGGAAGAAGCCCACTTTATAAATGAAACAACAGTTTGTCACAAGGTGTTTGCTTGGAATTAAGATAGACCCATAACTGACTGATTAAACAACATTAAAAGAGATATTTCCTTTCTCCCTAAATCCATCAGGGGTTAGTGTTAGAAGGTGAAGAAAAATGTAAGATTTTAATAGATTCAAGTATTCTTTGAGTGTTGTAGGCATTTAGTGTTTATTCAGTTAACGAATCCATACCATATATGCACATTTAAATGTATAACAATGGCACTGTCCTAAAATAATGTTTATTTTCCTACTAACTTTCATCTGGCAGGAGGACTATTTAAATCACTAATAGAGCCTGTAGTTGGTCAAGATAAGCAACTAATGTGGCCCATGAATCTGACTGACTTATTTTGTTCTATACTAATGTTGTTTAGACAGCTTATATCCAAACTCAGCAACCAGGTTCCTAATGACGGGGTAGAGCCCAGCCTTATTCAGTGATGCAGTCATTTTGGGAGTTTATGTTCCAACAACCTGGATGGCTAGAGCACCCTAACCGTTATTTATTTATTTTTGTAATAGATATTTGACTTCCATAAGCCAAAGAACCTTTTCATCTTGTCACTCAATGTTGTCTTATGACATGATTCTGCCATGATATATCATAGCTACAGGGACTCAATGAACCAACAGAAACAAAATGGTTGATTCTGCAAGACTTGGCTTGGCCGATTAAAAAGCCATGTAAAAAGCAGATCATACAAGTATACTTAGAGCACTGGCCCTACCATAATATTGAGGAGTAAAGAAAAATGAGATACAACACATATTTTCTATTCTCTTAGTCATTGTTCTCATAGAAAGCAGTGTAGGTGCCTTGAAATGGTAGCAACAGAGTCATAAATTACATGGGTTGTTGTAATTATCAAGTCTGAGAGCTGGAAAGAAACTTGGAGGTTTCTAGTCAACCTCCCTTACTGTAGATGAAAAACTAAGACCTGGAAAATTTATTCTTTGCTATCTCCAGAAACTAGAGCCTGAAATCCAAGACACAATTCCCATGGCTTTGTTCCCCTTTTCTGCTCCATTGACTCAATAAGGCCAACAATATGTTATTAAATAAAAATAAAGTTTGTGTCCTTGCTAACCAGATCATGTTTTTGGTTAAACCTCCAAACTTAATTTCCATTTGGTTTCTGCTTCCAGACTCCCCTATGCCACCCAATTCTCTCTAGCTACCAGGAATTTTTATTTTTGGCCATGGTTGAAAAGTCTGTAATCTACTAACATTACAGAAGTATTGTTTTTAGCCTGGAAATTCTCTAAGAATAAGGGGAAAACCAAAAAAAGGGTATTTCTAAGATCATTTTCAAGATTTAATTGGCTCCATGAAGATTCTGTGGCATCTAGACAGAAGCCACTTTTGAATTTTAACCTTTTATTATTCACTAGGCCTGATCCTCCAGAGTCCTTTATATTAGCTGACAGCTCACCAGAGGGTCCTACCTACCCAGGGGCACAGAAGGAAGCTTCTCTGAAGCCCCCTGCAGCCCTCCAGCCCAGGCCACACTGCAGTGGAATTAGATGTAGGTAAGGATTCTGTAGTGTCCTGCAATAAAGGGGACTCATGACGTGTCACAGTGAGTAGTGACCTAGTGTCACTGTATGGCTTCTAAATGTGCAATGAAAATCCACCAGCCATTTATGCATATAAGGAGTAAATCACACACACATACACACCTGAATTTTTATTTTTTGTGAACTAATTAGGTTCTTCAAGCACACAGGGAAAAAAATGAGTATTAGTAGGAGTATTCAACCTGTAATTTGCTTTTTATTTATTGCCCAAATGATCACAAAATCCAAGGACAGTGAAATGTGAAAGCTCTGCTATCCTGCTCTGAGAGTTGCTTTTTTGCACAAGAAGCATTTTCCGGAGTTGCTTTGAATAGGCCCTCAGATACCACTTCAGTGTTAATGCTGCTGAGATGTGGGGGTTTACAGCAAAGTACACTAAATGTCTGTGCCTTTTGCTTAATATTGAAAAAGATCTTGTGTGTGTTTAACTAGACAGTTACGTTAGTGTTCAGAGTCTAGAATTTTATTTTCTTCACAGCCCAAGTGGGATTCTACAGCTTAGGCCATATCTTTGACTCCGAATGGACTAGGAGGTCTGCTGGCTGAGGCTATCACATCATGCAATTCTGGAAGGCCGGTCGCGATGCACCTGTGCAGATCTAGACCTGCTTTCAATTTTTTCGAAGTGTCTGCAATTAAAAAAAAAAAACACTTTGAACTGGAAATAATCATTTCTGAGTGGTTAACTAAGAAAGTGTGTATTTCACCATTCTCTGCTTACGACAACATGAACTGCTCGATTTCAGGTATGCGATAGGAACTTCTGATGGTCCATCTGCAGCTAGAACTGAGGAGGGGTCAGGACCTACATATGCAAATTCTATCAAGGCAAGTCTGTGACTGAATGAAATAAAGCAATATTGTTAAGTTTCTCAATATGATTTTTTGGCAGGAAATACAAATGGATAGGGATAAATTTAATATCTTTTTAAGCCTTGTAGAATTTCAGGTTATATTTCAAATTTTATATTTCCTGTTTTAAAGCCCAAGAAAGAATTCTGGATATTATTCTAAAAGGATCATTACAGTTTTATTTCTCTTCCCAATTATTTAAGGGGTAATGATATTTGTAAAGCTTTAAGAATGAGATATATTGTCAATCGGCAGAGATTTCAGATGAGACTTACAAGAGCTGTTTGTAAAGTTTCAAATTTGGCCAAGAGTCACGGGTTGAGAATTTGATCTTTGTACTGTAAGCATTTTTGTTTATATAGTATCTATATATTTACATCTTACCTGTGTCTCTATATATGTGTCTTATGCTATAAACATCCTTATACTTAAAAAGGCTTAGTAAAGATATACAATTTCAAATCCTTAGCATGCAAAATGATGCATAATCCTACCAGAATTTCAGAGTGCAAAAGGCTCAGAAGACCTTTTTGGAATTAGGGTAAGCTTTGAAGAAAACTCCCAAGTTTATCATAACCAGTGGGAATAAAAACTGCCTCAGCTAGAAGGAGATTCAAGTCTCTTGGTAAATTTGCTGGTTGGTTAAATTCAGCTAGTAAATTAATTTTATATTCTCTAATAATTAGCTTTGTTAATCTTGTGCCATATGAGGCTTTCTATTCATAGAATCACAAATGGCATTTGTTGTTGAAAAATACTCACTCTAGTGAAACCTAATCCAGAAATAGATTCTATATAAAAAAATACAGCCCAATTTGTTTAAGGTGGTGGGACAGGGTGGGAGGCTGGGGCAAGTCACGTGCTGTCTAATTTTCTGGAATAGCATCCCATCTCCGCTACCTCCTAAGTGGCCACAGTAGAAAGTAAAGGCAAAGACCCGCTATGGGCACATTGTCTCTCTGTCTCTCACCTCTGATAGGGGCCCCAGGTCACCCACTGAAACCAGAGCAGCTGACAGCTGGTTTTGATAAGAACGATGGCATTAAAAGCAATAGCAGCAGCCGGTCGTTGCCGATAGTGAACTCCGTTTTCCTAGAGATGGAGAGCTAATTACTTGAGATTCCTGCCCCTCTTTAAAGGAAATCAGTTTGATTCCTGTAAAGTTATCAAGCATAAAAGAACCCTGCCCCTAAATCAGGATAGCCCTTTTTTATTTTCCTCATGATTTCCAAGATTTTCACTGTTGTTACTCTGATCTTCATATCCTGTTTTTCTGCTTCCACTTAGACATGCTGATTAAAGAAAGATATGGTTTATTTAAAAAATATGGTTCTAGTGCTGACTGTAAAGAGAGCTCTTAAACAGGCCTAAACTCTTCATCAGGATTAGCTGGATGTAGTAAGTAAATCCTATGTTGAATGGTGACCTTGTAAAGTCTCCAGAAAGCAGGGCTGTTCTGGGCTTTGTAGCAGCTTAAATATAACAAACCTGCTTCTTCCCTTGGGTGTCACCGATTGTGCGTCAGGCTATATAATGGGCAAGATGCCCAGTTCAAGGGGCTACAAGAACAGTCTCGTGCAGTGGTTCCCAAAACGTGGTCCTGGACCAGCAGTGTCCATGGCACTGTGAGACAAGCACATTCTCAGGCCCCAGCCAGCCCTGGCATGGAGCCCGGCACTGCGTTTTAACAACTGTTCAGGTGATTGGGTTGCCTGCTAGCATTTGAGAACCACTGGTTTTGTGCATCAACAGGCTTTCTGGTGACATCTGTTGGCTTAAGCCTGGTGTAAGTTCACTTGGGGAGACAAAGAATCCTGAATTGCAAGACAAGTTGGATGGGCAGATAAGTCAGTGGTGACAAAGCACCAACATATTGACTCTGAAAGGACAGCTTGATATTTAGACATGTATTTCTCCCTTTCTCATATAGACATATCAGTATATAGATACTAAACTATTCATTCATTACTATATATCAGACACCATTCCAGAAATTGAGAATACTGTAGTAAACTAAATACACTAAGCCCTGATCTCATGCTGCTTATGTCTGGTAGGGAAGAGCTTCACACCTATAAGAAAATGAATAAGTGAGGTGGTAATAAGGGGGGTGGGAGTGACAAGGTAGAGGTGAGGGTGCTGTGTCAGATCAAGTGGTTAAGGAAGTGTAGGTACTTCTTGAGCCCTGGCTCATAACTTCTCAGCAATCTTTCTCTTTTCATCCTTGGCTGTAGCAGCCAGGTTCACATAGGCATCACCTAAAAGCCCCTCAACTTAGTTGTGTCTTGCATCTCTAGCCTCTATACAGGGGCTTTTTACTCCCCTGAGTTTATTCCCCTTGACCTTCTTGGCACATGCATGAGCTCATGTGCTCAAAGGAAGTACCATTCCATTCAGTAGCCTTTGACCCACCTGGGCGTTGCGGGGTGGGTGGATAACCACTCGTCTCTTCCTTGTCTGGGAAGACGATTGTGGGCAAGCGTTCTTGGCGATCCCCAGTGAGACTGAGCTCTGACTGTCCGTGGCATTGACCAGGTCACTGACAGTCTTGATTTAGCTTTCTCTCCTTCCTCTATGACTCTGTTCTTTGGATCGATTTTCCACAAAACTCTCTACATTCAAACCTTTGTATCAAGCTGTGCTTTTAAAGAAACCCAGGCCAAGGCAGTGGGCCTCTGTGATGAGGTGGTATTTCAGTGGAGATGTCAGAAACAAAGGGAGGAAGTCATGCAGATATCTTACAGAAGAGTGTTCCAGATGAAGGCAAATTCCATGAGGCAGGAATGCATTTGGCATGTTCCAGGATCCACATGAAGCCTGAGGAGCTTGTGTAGGGGTGAGAGTGGCACTAGTAGGAGAAATGGTACAAGAAGACATGATGCCAGATCATATAGGGCCTCATACGTCATCAAAAGGGCTCTGCTTCTGAATGAAAAGGGAAGTCCATGGGGAATTTTGCACAGAAGAGGTACATGGATCTGAAAGATGTTTTTAAAAGATCACTTCAGCTTCTCTTAGGAGAATAGGATGTAAGGGGAGCAAGGGTAGAATCAGGAAAACCATACAGGAGGTTTTTGCCATAATTCAGGCAACTTGGACTACAGTGTATCTGAGAGAACTGGCCCTTGGATTGGATACAGGGTAAGAGAGAGGATGTAAGGATGTCTCCAAAACTGTTGGTCTAAATAATTGGAATTCACTGAATTGCCAATGAAAGAATCCAAGAGAAAATTCCTGAGCAAAATGGAGGAAACCTGATTTGAAGTAATGGAAACCACAGAAATGTTAGTTCATGTTCTGGCTCATCAGTAATACTCTAATAGCTATGGCCATCGCAGAGTCAGACATAAATCTCAGCCTATAAACTATGTGTGGACACTGTCCACAATGGTAGGAATTAAGTCTCCATCTTTTCCTAGGACATAACAGATATCAGCACAAAAGAGACACATCCTTAAATCATATTGCATCAACTACTCTTCATTAATTATTCTATTTAATCCTTAAAACAACTTGAAAGTTAAGTATATTTAATCTCATTTTATAGATGATGAAATTGGCAAATAGCATAACCAAATACCTTCTCTAATGCCTCACTGCCTAAAAAGAGCAGATCTCAAATTCAAGCCCAGGTCTTCCTGGCTCGATTTGTTTTTACTCTTGACTACCAAAATCTCTTCTCCTTCTCATTTCTAGCATGAGTAGTCAAACCACTCCTCCAATCTTGCCAGCCTTCATAAAGGTTGGCAGTTTCTTTTTCCTTTCTTTAACAACACAGAAGCTTATTTCTCTCTCATGTAACAGTGAAGTATAGGGATTCCACAGATGATATACAGTTTTGGGTATTGGGCTTAGGCTCTTTCTGTCTTGTTGCACAGGTAATTTCTTTTTAATCTCTCTCTTTCTGCCTCTTCTTCAATAGAACTTTGACCAGAACTTCTAGGTTGATACAGCATTAGGTGTAAAACTGTCCTACTTTACATACCCTGCCACAGGTAGTTATACCAAATTTCTTGTACCATTGTCATTAATCCCTTCATTATCTATTTCTATACTCTTCTAAGATGTTTTTCTCTTGCACATTTCAATGCATCTTTCTCTTGAAGACTTGAATATTAAAACTTAAATCTGTATGTGATGCATGCAAATGACTACAATGGAACAATCTGTGCCAGTTGAAATGATATAGAGATTATGTTTTTGACTCTACTTTCCCCCTTTTATTTCCTAATATTTGCAGTATAGGTCAGTTTCCCTCAACCAGCAGTTCAAGGTCACCCCTTGCATTTGTGCTCCACTCAGAAGGCCAGGGTTAAGTCCAGTAGGTGTTCTAACCAAAGGAGTTCTCAGGGAAGGTTGGATACTGAAAGGTACCTACTCACAGGGAATCTTGAATGCAAAGAGAGAATTCCAGGCATAGTTAAGGAGAAGAACCCAGGGCACAGCCAGAAATGCAAGACAAAGTTCAGGCCTAAAGAATGTAGTGGGGTTGCAAACAGGAAATTGTATAAAGAGGTCACAAGCCAAAGGGTCAGAAACATGTAAAGTGTAGTACATAGGGTTCAGGAAAGTGATTCAGGACTAAGGTTGTAACTGATTGGAGGGTATTGGAAACCTGTCTTTATGGGATGCCAGCTGCTTGGTTCAAGCATAGATTTAATCAGTTAAAAGTTTGGAAACAAGACCTTGTTCCTAAGAAAGGGTATTGTAGGACTATAGGCTAATAGCTTACATGTTCACTATCCAATTAGCCAGGGCCAGCATTACCACTAGCTCAGTGTCAATATCTTCACCCTGTTGATTCATTAATTCTTTCACTGCCATGGGCATTTTAGGATGGGCATTGAGCCTGTGTTTTGTGTCAAGTACTCTATTTGTGAGTAGAACTGGAAATCGGAAGATGAACTGGCATAGTATTTGTTCTCCGGTAGTTTTTAGGTTTGATTGGAAATAGACTGAGTGCAAACAGTGAAAAGAAATGGCATGATATGATAATGCTCTGATGGAGGCAAATAATGTGGTTCAGTGGAAGCCCAGAGCACTGTGCTCCTAAGTCAGAGATGGCTTGATAGAGTGCTGGAGCTGGTTTTGAAGCATTGCTCAGAGTTTGATGAGCAGGCAGAGGGGAAGGGAGGAGTGCCTCAGAAGCAAGTTTCCCAAGCAGGAAGACCTGCAAGTGCTGAGGAAGGATTGAGTCTGGTGTGCTCATGAAACTCTGAAGAAGCTGGGATTAGCCATAGTGAACAGAAACCCTTGAAGAGACACTACAAGCAAAAACAAGAAAATTTCCCCAGAAATTTAGAACATTATAGGACAAAAGGTTTGGAACCATCTCACGGATAGTGCTTCTTTTCCTAGGCTTTCTCTTAACCCCTAGTGTTTGAAAAGTACTATTGATACATTTTTTAAATTTCATTTCTCTTTAAAGAAATTTACTTTCATATAATTAAATACAAATCATTTCTTTACTCCCAGGCTCTAGCATTTTGGATGGAAAGGAGTGTTCAAGAACACCCACATATTTTTTCAGTACTAATTTTTGACTAGTCAGAAAAGTACTTCTTTGTCTGAAGGAGGCGTTCTCTAAACGTTTTTTTTCTGGGTCACCGAGTCTCTTGCACCAAGTGCCAAGGGTGTACCATAATTCCCAGCTCTATTGGTTAAGTGTTTTTCTTAAGGCAAAAGGGTTAGGTATGTTTACTCCCCTTTTCCTTAGGGGAGTGTATCTATCACTCCCAATTCTTTCTAGACTGGCTTTCATTGAAGAAGAAAGTAAAGCAGTGGTCACTGGGGAGGAGGCTGAGTGACTGTGTTTCTCTAAATAATACGTGCTTCGGGGTATGGTCCTTTGAATGCGCTAAGGGGAGGCGTTGCCTGTGCCCTGATGCCTTGTGTCAAAGATTCTTTAGGCCAGAGAGCATCTCGTATCTCCTTTTGCTGCCTCCCACTATACCATATTCATGGCAGGATCTCAATAATGTTTGTCACTCATGAGAGTGAGTGAAAATTGTTGGAGATGGGGCTCAAATCCAGTGCTTCCCAAACCTGCTTCATCATAACAATCATCTAAGGCTTTCAGAGCACAGACTCTGGAGCCATATCTCAGTCTCCTTAGATGAATTAGCATCTCTAGGGAGAGGAGCCTGAGAATCCGTACAGACAGCAAGTGTCCCAAGTGACTGTTAAAATCATGCAAGTTTGGAGAATGCAGGCTTAATGTATCTTTACTCTTTATGATATCTACATTCCTAGGTGTAAGTGGGAGAACATATACCAAGAGTTAAAAATAGAAACAGAAAGGAGATTCAAGATGGCGGCGTGAGAGGTGAGACAGAGAACTCCTCCCAAAACCACAGATAGTGTGAAAATATAGTTAATACAATTAACGCTAAAACAGCAACAGGAAAGAAGGCTGCACCAGACTGCATACAGACCTCACGAACAGAGCAGACCTTACAAAACAGGGTAACGTACAAAAGCATTGATCCGGCGGGACCCGAGCCCTTCCCCACACCAGCTCACTGGTGGGAGGAAGAGAAACGGAGCAGGGGAGGGGATGGAAACCTGGGACTGCTGAACACGCAGCCCTGGGGATCTGCTTTGAGAGCAGAAACCTACATTGTGTAGTGCTCTGGAGGATGGGACAGGCGGAGTGCTTGAGAGACAGATTCCGGCCATTTGTGGCGGACAGAATCCACACCCGACCGCTCTGGGACAAGGGAAAGGCAGGTGGTCTGACAGGCTTCCTAGCAGGGAGAGGGCTGCTGAAGGGGCGGGGTTTGCACGGAACTTGCTGCATGGGAGAAGAGATAGGGGGACAAGGTTGTCTGGGCGGGCTCTGCCCAGCAGATTGGGAACTCTGGGGAGCTTCAGGTGCTCCATCACCCTGGCTGGCTACTCATCTCTGAGGCCCCCCACTGTGATACGCAGCCTGCCAAGCCTTCCTCCTGGCCTGGCAGCACCAGCTCGCAAACCTGAAGTTACTGCTCTGGCGTCAGTCCAGCCAGAGGGAGGCCCCACCTACAACAGCTAGAGATGCCAAGCACAGAGGCTTAGACCTGTGTACTCAGCCCACTGGCGCTGATGTGGGAGACAGGCAGGGCAGAAGGGAATCAGGAAACAGATCTTTCCTCCCCCCAGGCACCAGCTCCGCTCCCCTATGACCCCCACCCTCACTCTAGGGGCTGAACAGCTCCAATGACTGTAGCTTCTGAACTCACCAATCTTCCTGAGAGTTCAAAAAAAAAATCATAAACATGCTTATGGAGGTACAGAAAAATATTCAAGACCTCAGGAACAAATTTAAGACGGAGATTCAATCATTAAGAAATTCCGTATCTGAAGTGAAACATACAATGGAGGGTTTTAAAAGCATATTAGATGTAGTAGAAGAGACAGTCAATGGAATAGAAATTAGAGAAGAGGAATACAAAGAAGTTGAGGCACAGAGAGAAAAAAGAATCTCTAAGAATGAAAGAATATTGACAGAACGGTGTGACCAATCCAAATGGAACAATATTCGCCTAATAGGGGTACCCGAAGAAGAAGAGAATGAAAAAGGGATAGAAAGTGTCATTGAGGAGGTAACTGTTGAAAACTTCCCCAGTCTGGGGAAGGAGATAGTCTCTCAAGCCATGGAGATGCACACATCTCTCAACACAAGAGACCCAAGGAAGACAACATCAAGACATATAATAATTAAAATAGCAAAGATCAAGGATAAAAACAGACTTTTAAAAGCAGCTAGAGAGAGAAAAAAAATCATATACAAAGGAAAACCTATCAGGCTATCATCAGATTTCTCAACAGAAACCTTACAGGCCAGAAGGGAGTGGCATGATATATTTAATGCAATGAAGAGAAGGGCCTTGAACTAAGAATACTCTACCTGGCAAGGTTATATTTTAAATTTGAAGAAGGGATTAAACAATTTTCAGATTAGCAAAAGCTGAGAGAATTTACCTCCCACAAACCACCTCTACAGTGAATTTTGGAGGGGCTCCTATAGATGGAAGCATTCCTAAGACTAAATAGATGTCACCCAAGGGATAGACAAAGAGTACAGAATATGATTTATAACAAAGAATGGAGGAGGAAGAAAAATGAGGAAAAAAAAAGAATCTTTAGGTTGTTTTTATAATAGAATATGAAGTGAGTTAAATTAGACTGTTAGATAGTAAGGGAATTACCCTTGAACCTTTGGTAGCCACAAATCTAAAACCTGCAATGGCAATAAATACATACCTATCAATAATCACTCTAAATGTAAATGGTCTGAATGCACCAATCAAAAGATGTAGAGTCACTGAATGGATAAAAAAACAAGACTCATCTATATGCTGCCTACAAGAGACTCACTTCAAACCCAAAGACATACATAGACTGAAAGTAAAGGGATGGAAAAAGATGTTTAATGCAACTAATAGGGAGAAAAAAGCAGGAGTTGCAGTACTTGTATCAGACAAAATAGACTTCAAAACAAAGAAAGTCACAAGAGACAAAGAAGGACATTACATAATGATAAAGGGGTTAGTCCAACAAGAGGATATAACTATTGTAAATATCTATGCACCCAATACAGGATCACGTACATACGTGAAACAAATACTAACAGAATTAAAGGGGGAAAGAGAATGCAATGCATTCATTTTGGGAGACTTCAACACATCCCTCAGTCCAAAGGACAGATTAACCAGACAGAAAATAAATAGACAGAGGCACTGAACAACATTTTAGAACAGATGGACCTAACAGACATCTACAGAACACTCCATCCAAAAGCAACAGGATACACATTCTTCTCAAGTGCACATGGAACATTTTCAAGAATTGATCATATACTTGGCCACAAAAACAGCCTCAGTAAATTCAAAAAGATTGAAATTGTACCAACCAGCTTCTCAGATCACAAAGGTATGAAACTAGAAATAAATTACTCAAAGAAAATGAAAAAGCCCTCAAACACATGGAGGCTTAATAACATTCTCCTAAATAATCAATGGATCAATGACCATATAAAAACAGAGACCAAGCAATATACGGAGACAAATGACAACAATAATTCAACACCGCAAAGTGGGATGCAGCAAAGGCTGTGCTAAGAGGGAAATATATGGCAATACAGGCCTACCTCGGGAAAGAAGAACAATCCCAAATGAACAGTCTAAACTCACAATTAATGAAACTAGAAAAGGAAGAATAAATGAGGCCCAAAGTCAGTAAAAGGAGGGACATAATAAAGATTAAAGCATAAATAAATAAAACTGAGAAGAATAAAACAATAGAGAGAATCAATGAAAGCAGGACCTGGTTCTTTGAGAAAATAAACAAAATAGATAAACTCCTAGCCAGACTTATCAAGAAAAAGAGACTACACACATAAACAGAATCAGAAATGAGAAAGGAAAAATCACTATAGACACCACAGAAATACAAAGAATTATGAGCGAACACTATGAAAAATTATATGCTAACAAACTGGGTAACCTAGAAGAAAAGGACAATTTTCTAGAAAAATACAACCTACCAAGGCTGACCCAGGAAGGAACAGAAAATCTGAATAGACCAATGACCAGCAAAGAAATTGAATTGGTAATCAAAAAACTACCTAAGAACAAAACTCCTGGACCAGATGGTTTCATTGCTGAATTTTATCAGACATTTAGTGAAGACCTAATACCCATTCTCCTTAAAGTTTTCCAAAAAGTAGAAGAGGAGGGAATACTCCCTAACTCATTCTACGAGGCCAATATCACTTGAATACCAAAACCAGGAAAAGACTCCACAAAAAAAGAAAATTACAGACCAATATCCCTGATGAACATAGATGCAAAAATACTCAACAAAATATTAGCAAACAGAATTCAAAAATACATCAAAAAGACAATCCACCATGATCAAGTGGGATTCATCCCCGGGATGCAAGGATGGGACAACATTCGAAAATCCATCAACATCATCCACTACAACAAAAAGGACAAAAACCACGTGATCATCTCCACAGATGGTGAAAAAGCATTCGACAAAACTCAACATCCATTCATGATAAAAACTCTCAACAAAATGGGTACAGAGGGCAAGTACCTCAACATAATAAAGGCCATATATGACAAACCCACAGCCAACATTACACTTAACAGCAAGAAGCTGAAAGCTTTTCCTTTAAGATTTGGAACAAGACAAGGCTGCCCACTCTCCCCACTTTCGTTCAACATAGTTCTAGAGTTCCTAGCCATTGCAATCAGACAACACAAAGAAATAAAAGACATCCAGATTGGTAAGGAAGAAGTCAAACTGTCCCTGTTTGCAGATGACACGATAGGGCACATAAAAATCCCTAAAGGATCCACTCCAAAACTGCTAGATCTAATATCTGAATTCAGTAAAGTTGCAGGCTACAAAATTAATACACAGAAATCTGTTGCATTTCTATACACTAATGTTGAACTAGCAGAAAGAGAAATCAGGAAATCAATTCCATTCACAATTGCATCAAAAAGAATAAAATACCTAGGAATAAACCTAACCAAGGAAGTGAAAGGCCTATAATCTGAAAACTACAAGACACTCATGAGAGAAATTAAAGAAGTTACCAATAAATGAAAACACCTCCCATTCTCATGGATAGGAAGAATTAATATTATCAAAATGTCCATCCTGCCTAAAGCAATCTACAGATTCAATGCAATCCCTATCAAAATACCAACAGCATTCTTCAATGAACTAGAGCAAATAATTCTAAAATTCATATGGAACCACAAAATACCCCAAATAACCAAAGCAATCCTGAGAAGGAAGAATAAAGTGGGGTGAATTACGCTCCCTTACTTCAAGCTGTATTACAAAGCCACAGTAATCAAGATAATTTGGTACTGGCACAAGAACAGACCCATATACCAATGAAACTGACTAGAGAGTCCAGATATAAACCCAAGCTTGTATGGTCAATTAATATACAATAAAGGAGCCATGGATATACAATGGGGAAATGACAGCCTCTTCAACAGCTGGTGTTGGCAAAACTGGACAGCTACATGTAAGAGAATGAAACTGGATTATTGTTTAACCCCATACACAAAAGTAAACTTGAAATGGATCAAAGACCTGAATGTAAGTCATGAAACCATAAAACTCTTGGAAAAAACATAGGCAAAAATCTCTTAGACATAAATATGAGCAACTTCTTCATGAACATATATCCCTGGGCAAGGGAAACAAAAGCAAAAATGAACAAGTGGGAGTATATCAAACTAAAAAGCTTCTTTACAGCGAAGAACACCATCAACAGAATAAAAAGACCTCCTACAGTATGGGAGAATATATTCATAAATGACATATCCGATAAGGGGTTGACATCTATATAAAGAGCTCACACATCTCAAGAAACAAAAAGCAAATAAGCCAACTAAAAAATGGGCAGAGGAGCTAACAAACACTTCTCCAAAGAAGAAATTCACATGGCCAACAGGCACATGAAAAGATGCTCCACATCGCTAATCATCAGAGAAATGCAAATTAAAAACCACAATGAGATATCACCTCACACCAGTGAGGATGGCCGCCATCCAAAAGACAAACAACAACAAATGTTGGTGAGAATGTGGAGAAAGGGGAACCCACTTACACTGCCTGTGGGAATGTAAATTATTTCAACCATTGTGGAAAGCAGTATGGAGGTTCCTCAAAAAACTCAAAACAGAAATACCATTTGACCCAGGAATTCCACTCCTAGGAATTTACCCTAAGAATGCAGCAGCCCAGTTTGAAAAAGACATATGCACCCCTATGTTTATTGCAGCACTATTTACAATAGCCAAGAAATGGAAGCAACGTAAGTGTCCATCAGTAGATGAATGGATAAAGAAGATGTGGTACATATACACAATGGAATATTATTCAGCCATAAGAAGAAAACAAATCCTACCATTTGCAACAACATGGATGGAGCTAGAGGGTATTATGCTCAGTGAAATAAGCCAGGTGGAGAAAGACAATTATTAAATGATTTCACTCATCTGTGGAGTATAAGAACAAAGAAAAAATTGAAGGAACAAAACAGCAGCAGACTCACAGAATCCAGGAATGGGCTAACAGTTACCAAAGGGAAAGGAACTGGGGAAGATGTGTGGGAAGGGAGGGATAAGGGGGAAAAAGGGGTATTACGATTCGCACACATAATGTAGTGTTGGGGAGGATATGGCGAAGGCAGTAAAATACAGAGAAGACAAGTAGTGATTCTGTAGCATCTTACTATGCTGATGGACTGTAATGGGGTATGTGGTGGGGACCTGATAATAGGGGGCGTCTAGTAAGCATAATATTGCTCATGTAATTTTACATTAATAATAGCAAAATAAGAAAAAAAAAGCAGAGAAGAGTTAGATCAAAGACTGTAAAGAGAGGATGGCTTGAGTAGACCAAAAAGTTCACAATAGCAAAACTGTGAAGTCACAACCACAATCAATAGGCACAAATAAATAGAATAAATAAGTGTAAATGGACATGTCGGGATATGTATTAGTATTTTGTCAGTCACTCAGAAATGGCAGTTGTATAGTGGTCCCATTACTGAAGATCAGAGATGGATTTCCAAGGGACAGGCACCATGAGGGAGCTCTGGAACACAGAGAAAATTATGACATGATTCCTAGCTCTGAGTTTTACACAAAATTGTCTCTCTCAGTACTTAAAACAGAATAAAGACTCAAAAAGTGTTCGGATCAACTTGTGGAAGAACCTAGAGAAATTCTATAAATTGATTTTATTATGTTGTGTCTGATGAAAATATATTGTCATTATTACAATAGCCATCATTTATTGAGTGGGTCCCACATGCTAGGCATTGTTTGAAGTATTTTCCATGCATTTAATATTTACAATCCCAAGAACTAGGTATTATTAATATCCACATTTTATCCTCATATGAGGACAGAGAGTTGATTAACTTGTCCTATAGAAGGTGGTGTCTATAGTCATTACTGTAAGTGGAGGTGTTACCTTCACTAATGTCTGCTTCTCTTTCTATGATATTCAGGAATCCTACTGGAAAGAATTTCATTATAGTGGTTTCTGTGTCTGCTACTGCATCATATAGATCCTCCTGTACTCATGGGGAGACACATATTCTGTTAGAAGAGAAATCCTTCTTCCCAGGTTTGTTCTCATTCTTGAGTCAGTTGACTTTGATGCTGAGCTTTTATGCTGTCATTGTTCCTGGGGATCTGAACAGTGCCGCTGAGGCACAGTGGACCTGGAGCAGGAAGACTGGGCATACAGGGCCTGCCCTAGGGCTTGGACAGGTCACCTGCCACCAAGGAGGCAGTCAGCAGCAAGCTTAGATCAGGATTTTGGTTCATACTCAGTTCTGTCTCACAGATGGCGAGTGACTGTGCAAGTTAATGTCAGGAACCCACCCCCACTGCTATGGACTGGACTGTATCTCTCCAATTCATATGTTGAAGCCTTAACCCCCAGTGTGACTGTAATTGGAGTTTGGGCCTAGAGGGAGGTCCTTAAGGTTAAATGAGGTACTAAGCATGGAGCCCTCATCTAATAGGATTGATGTCTTTCTAAGAAGAGGAAGATATATCAGAGATCTCTCCCTCTCCATACATGCACAGAGAAGAGGCCATGTGAAGACACAGCGAGAAGGCAGCCACTTACAAGCCCAGAAGAGAGGCAGGCCTCACTGATAATCAACTTGAATGGCACCTTGATCTTGGACTTCTATCCTCCTGAACAGTGAGAAGATAAATCTGTTGTTTGAATTAAAGAAAAAATAGACAATATTTTTAGTTGAAAATTTTGGACTAATGCCCCTTGTGGCTCAGAGTGTAGTCCAAGGACCAGAAGCATTGGCTTTACCCAGGAGCTATTAGAAATGCACAGGTCCACCTCAGACCTCTGGAATCAGAACCTGCATTTGAACATGTCTCCAGGGATGTTTGCCCATAAAATGTGAGGAGGTGTTGATCTAGAACAGGGTTCAGCAAATTATGGTCAGTGAGCCAAATCTGGCTTGTTTTTGTAAATAAGGTCTTACTGGAATGAAGTGACATCCATTTATTTATTCAATGTCTATGGATGCTTTCGTGCTTTAGCAGAAGAGATGAGTGATTGC
>JAVSCE010000509.1:0-60629 GCA_032199065.1 Smutsia gigantea | reverse complement strand
ATGTACTTATTGCCATTGCTGGCTTTAGATTCGTGGTTACCAAGGGTTCAAGGGTTGCTTCTTTACTATCTAACTATCTAACTTAACTTTCTTGTTAAGTTATTGTAAACACAGTCTGATGTTTCTTTATTTCTCTCCCTTCTTATTCCTCCTCCTCCATTCTTTCTATAATAGGTGTTTTATTCTTTGCCTTTGGTTAGTATTTGGATGGTCTGCTTTCTTTGCTATGATTTTATTTTCTCTGGTGACATCTTTTAGCCTTAGGTGTGCTTCCATCTAGAGCAGTCCATTTAAGATATCCTGTAGTGGTGGTTTATGAGACGCAAATTCTCTCAACTTTCGTTTGTCTGGAAATTGTTTAATCCCTCCATCATATTTAAATGATAATCGTGCTGGATACAATATTCTTGGTTCGAGGCCCTTCTGTTTCATAACGTTAAATTTATAATGCCATTCTCTTCTGGCCTGTAAGGTTTCTGTTGAGAAGTCTGATGATAGTCTGATGGGTTTTCCTTTGTAGGTGATCTTTTTTCTCTCTCTATCTGCCTTTAATACCCTGTCTTTATCTTTGATCTTTGCCATCTTAATTATTATGTGTCTTGGTGTTGTCTTCCTTGGGTTCCTTGTGTTGGGAGATCTATGAGCTTCGGTGGACTGCGAGACTACTTCCTTCCCCAGCGAGGGAAAGTTTTCAGCAATTATTTCTTCAAGACACTTTCTATCCCTTTTTCTCTCTCTTCTTCCTCAGGTACTCCTATAATGCGAATATTGTTCCGTTTGGATTGGTCACACAGTTCTCTTAATATTCTTTCATTCCTGGAAATCCTTTTATCTCTCTCTGCCTCAGCTGCTCTGTACTCCTGTTCTCTGTTTTCTATTCCATTAATAGTCTCTCGCATCTCATCCATTCTGCTGTTAAGCCCCGTCGATCGCTTGTCTGATTTCTGTATTGTCTTTCCTCAGTTCCCTCACTTCCTCCCTCAGCTCTTGCACATTTCTCTGTAGGTCCATCAGCATGGTTATGACTTTTATTCTGAATTCTTTTTCAGGGAGGCTGTGCATTTCCATCCCTTCAGACTCCCTCTCTGGGTTTGTCTGGTTGATTTTGGTCTGAACCATATTCCTCTGTCTTTTCATGGCTATATAATTGGTCACTGATAGTTGCCACGTATGTCAGCTGGGCTCTTTACGACTTTAAAAAGAGAAGAAAAAAAAAGAGAAAATAAAAGAAAAAAAAGAAAGAAAGAATGAAAGAAAAAAGAAAAAAAAGAAAGAAAAGAAAAAACAAAAACAAAACAAAACAAAACAAAACAAAAATGCCCACCAGACGTAGATTCTGTGGGAATGCTCTAGGTGGCGCTATTGCCCCACTATTCCACAGCTGTGACTGTGCTGCTCCGCAGGGCCCTTTATCGCTCTGGCAGGGGTGGGAACGAATAGGAGGCTGTTGATCTCAGTGAGAAGTGTTAAGTATGGCTACGCTTCCTCAGTCGCCAGCTAAGGCGTCTGAAACTCCCCAGGACTCGCAGCCTGCTGGGCTGAGTGTGCTGGGGCGATCCGGCTCCTCCGCTGGGCTCCTGTCTCTTTCAGACCGCTGAAGAAAGCGCATGCTTTTTTTTTTTCCTTCCCGGGAGCCGGCTGCAAGCACCCTGGCGCGTTCCCCGCTCAGATCCTGCCCCTCTGCCTCTCCAATCTCCGCTGCACTGCGCAATGTGGGTCAGTGCTCCCCGCGCAGATCCCCGGGTCTGGCTACTTCGCGGGGTGCACTTCCACTCCCTCCCGGCTCTGAATCCTCTCCTCCCGCCGGTGCGCTGGGGTGGGGGAGGGCTCGGGTCCCGCCGGGTCGCGGCTCCGTATCTTACCCGCCTCTTGGGGTGCCGAGTCCTCTCGGGTGTAGCTGCACGCTGTGCGCTTTCCTGTGTACTCTCGTCTCTCTTTTAGGAATAGATGTATTTTCTGTGTTTTCGTAGATAAATATAGTGTTGGGAGGAGATTTCTGCCACCCTGCTCACACCGCCATCTTCCCGGAAGTCCTCCATGGTGTGTATAATTTTTATAAACTTGCTTTTAGTACTAATCATATGACGCAAACATCTTTGATTGCCTTTACGAGGACTAAGAAAAGGCTGCATAGTGTTGCATGGTAAAGAGGTCCTGTAATATCCTTACATATTTATCAAGTGCACATTCAGTCTGCTTCCAGCTTTTCTCATTGCGGTTTTTTCCTCTGATGTCTCAGATTCTTCACAAAGATATGTCAGAAGCTAGAGCCAACATTGTTAATACTCCATAATTAATACTGGGGGCCAAAAATGAAACATTAGTAATCAAGATGTCAATATTCTGTATTGTCAAATATTTCTCCTGCGCCATTCCATTTCCTGCCCTGCTCATCCCTTTTTACTAAGCTGTATTAAAATATATTTGTCATAAACAAAGAGTGAACATACAAAAAAGATTGAAAATCTTTTCCCAATGAGATTCAAGATGTTTCATCTCCAGAATGAGAGTAGACAGTCTTGAACAAGGAAAGATCTGAAGTCTGGAATGACTGGATAAAAATGAGAAATACATTTGCCATGTTCAGCTGTCAATGAAGGAGTGAATGTCCTAGATTATACTAAAGAAAAAATCCAGTTAGTGAAGCTGTAGATAAATTTGAGAATTTTCTCAAAACTCTAAATAATAAATGATTGAAACTAATGAAAGAAAAGGAAAGGTAATAAGAGTCCAAATGATGTAAAGTCTATGCAAAGTAGGAATTCCATAGCAGATGAAACCAAGAGAACACAAGCAGAAATGAAAGCAACAGGAGAAATGTTTGAGCTAAAGAAATATTTGAATTTGAAGCTTTAAAAAGTTTCACTGAAAATAAATGAAAGACATGGCTAGGCATAGCCATGCAAAATTCTTGAATATACAAGACAACTCAAACTTTCGATAAGAATTGAGCCTTTTAAAAGATGTATTTTATAAACATGTGTGCAGAGAGGACTACCAGTCAAGCTATTCTCCCTAAAGCTAAATGTCAATCCTCCATATTTAAAGAACTTCAAGGATGAATAGAAATTAACAATTCAAGAATAGCACAGGCATAGTTTAAAAATATTAAAAGTGATCAATGAGCTCATGCTTTTAAAACATTTTGCAAATGTAAAAATATCATTCTTTAAAGAGAAGATGCATGTTGTAAACCACAATAATAATAATCCAGATTTTCATTCCAAAATAATATAAGCAAACCTAGGAATTAGAAGAGGTTAGTGAGAGGCAGTATAAATTTGCTGTATTTTTTATTTTACACAGGGAAAGCCAGTAATAGTTACTTTGTTCTTGATATTGACACATATGGTATGTGTATTCAACAACTTAACCATTAGTAGGATTTTCTTTTCTTTTTTTCAGTTCTACTTCTTCCTCTGTAACACAGGCGTATAGGATGTGTGTCTTCTGTTTCAGTTTTCTATTGCTGCAAAACAAACCATGCCAAATCCTAATGGCTTAAAACAAAAACTCTTATTTATTTTTCTTGTGAATCTGCAACTTAGGCAGGGCTCAGTGGAGACAGTTCATCTCTGCTCCAGGCAGTGTTAGCTGGGGCAGGTAAATCAAGTGTAGTAGGGGTAGGCCAGAGGATTTACTTTCAAGACGACTCGTTACATGGGTAGCAAGTTTGTGTTAATGGCTGACTGGGAGCTCAGCCATGGCTGTGGGCCAGGGACTTTGAATCCCATCCAAGGGATCTTGTTCATAGGATGCTTGGGCTTCCTTATGTCATGGTGTCTGGGTACTGACAGCGAGTTCTAAGAGAACCAGGAAGCAGTATTGCCTTCTATGACCTAGTCTTGGAAGTCACAGAACATCACTGCTGATGTGTTGAAAAGCTTATCCTAATTCAAAGCAAGGGGACACAGACTATGTGAGTCTTGGTATGAGTGTCAGAGTCATCCTGTCCATATAATAACCTGGGAAAGGAAAATAATTGGCATAGCTATTGGAAAAGCTATGGTGAATTTATCTTTTTTTTCCTCCCCTGACAATATGATCGTCTATAGAAAACTGATGAAAGCAACTTAAAAACTATTGGAACTAACAAAAAAAATTAATATGGTGGCCAATATGTATGTGTGTATGTGTATACATACATATATATATTCATATATATTATATGTACATATATACACATATACATACAATTCATATATATGTATACATATATATGAAGATCAGCAGAATTCTTTTATTAATTCACTCAAGAGATAATTATGTGCTAGGCGTATGCCAATAACCAGGGTTACAGTGATGAGGGATGGACAGGTCTTTGCTGGAAATTTTATGCTCTGATGGAGGAGATAGATGCTCAACTAATTTAAAGATCAACCCCAGTGCTGGAAATCAATTGCCATTTATTTATTTATTCTTTATTGTTTTCCTCCTGCCTCCAATGGGGTGCAGGTCCAATAAGAATGGCAATAAATTTTATACAGGGAAACAAAGCAGAAGCCTGAGATAGCAAATAAAAGAGGGTGGGGGAAGAGAGTCTATGGGAGGAAGACTGAGGCTGATACAGAAGGACAGGAATGAGAGATGAGTGTGGGGGAGCAGTTGAGGCAGAGGAAACAGTGAGGGCATGTGTCTGAGGTGAGGAGACACTTGGCACGACCCAGAAACTAAGGACTAGCAGGCTGGATCCTGGAGTGTGAGGGCGGGGTGGGCAGATGGACATGGAGGTGCAGGAAACGCCAGTCAGATGGCATAGGACTCTAGGACTCCGTTGGCTAGGGCAAGAACTTTGAATGTAATCTACTGCAACCTAATGCCAGAGAAGGGATGTCAGGAGGAGTGACAGGATCAGCTCAGCATTTTAGTACAGCTCTCTCTGCCCCTCTGTGTGGAGAGTAGACTCCCACAGGAGATTGACAGGTTAGAAGGTCACCTGGCGGTCAGGGGAACAGTAATGGTGGCTTTGGCTCAGTGGGCTACAGATAAAGAGACGTGAGCTAGTCCAAGCTACATGGGAAGCAGAAATACCAAAAACTGCTGACAAATTATAAATAGGTTTTGAAGGAAAGAGGAGTATTGTATCATTGTAAGGTTTTGAAACTTCCAAACAAGTCCGGTTTGTTCTCATGGACGCACAACCCTAGTGAGATAGCAAGTAGAGGCGACCCAAATGAGTTCTTTTTCCAGATGGAACTGGCATAAAGTCGGCCGACATCAAGAAGAACTTAGTTTACATTCCCAAAGAAAGAGCCAGGCTTCTGACCCACACTTGAGACCTCCATTGTAGGAGAGGATTCCAGGTGTACAGAAACACAGGCGCCAATATTTATGCTGAAGAATATGAGTGTAGTGTACAGTCTGGGGATCACAGCCCAAGTGAAACCCCAGACTTTGGGTTTGAAACACCTGAGTGCTGAAATCGGATCTGCTGTTATGATCAGTCAGGGCAGCGGAAGCGACTTTGTAATACAATACTTCCAGCCTTCCTCTAGAATCCTGACTGGAAGGAAGGTGGTTGATGACTTTATTCTCTGATTCCTTCCAGGATTCAAACACCTGGTTTTCTGAACTGTCAATTTTAATAAAGTTCAGTTAAGGTATAAGTCTTAACAGGCAGAGCTATAAATTCATCTTTCTTAACCCCTGATTTGCATGCCTTATTTTACTTATATTATCTGGCTAAATACACTAAGGACCCTCAGACTTTATGGATCTGTGACAAGCACAGCTTGACTAACTGAATAACAAAGTTATTATCCAAAGTGTCTCTTTATGCCTTACTTCATCTATAAAATAAAAAGTGGTGGACTAGATAATATGTAACACATACATAAAACCACTTCTCTACTTAAGTGTATTCATGTGTTCATGTGGATGGAAAGTAAGGCTCAGAATATGCACCTTGTAAGCTACAGTAGTTGTTATGGGCCATAAAAGTGCATACAATCTCATACTTAAGGAAGATTCATATATTGCCTTTCATTTATTCTTTCATTTATTAATGTACTCAATTGTTTGATAAATATTTATCAATGATCAGTATGTAATGAATCAGTACAAAATAAATAAAAGCTAAAAATGGTATTTAAATGCTTTTTCAGTGTTTAATTGTATAGTTTTATGGCTATAAGGGTTCATAAAAAGTATTTTAGGAGTGACAACCTTTACAAATATAATTGAGTTAGAAGCTATGTTCAACACTTCACGTCCATAGATCCTATGTCAGTAATAGGTGACCTAGACATCAGAGAATAGGCTTTAGAGTCCACCAGAACTGGCTCCAAGCCTTGGCTCTGCTTTGACCTACCCATGTGACCTTGGACAAGCTATTTCACCTCTCTAAACTTCAGTTTCTTCCTGTAAAATCTGGAGATTATAAAAGAACTGATTTCAGAGTGATATGTAGGAATAAAATGGAAACAGCATATTTTCTGGGTCATAAGTACTTGACAGGCTTAAACCATTATTAATTGACTTACAGGTTATTATTTTATAAGCTTTGGAGCCAGTCACAGTGTCAACACTCTCATTTGCTTCTCCATTGCCCTAGTGAGATAAAACTCTTGAGCATTTTAATAGCAGTATTCAACAGTACAACTTGAATAGAATAGAACTAAACTGATTTGGATGGTCATTGCCATAGATTAAAATCAACTCAGCTACAGAAGATATCCACTGAGACAATACATTCCATGAGTTCAGTTTCATTTTACCAAGTGCTTTTATTTGTATTATCTGCTTAATCTTCGAGGCAAATCCTTGAGATAGCTATTATTGCATTTATATGACTATTGAGTAAACAGGCTTAAAAAATGAAAGTGATTGGTCTGGTCCTTAAAGTGACCAGAACCCACATCTTTTGATTGCAAAGCTAGTTTTTGTGACCACAACTCTATTTCGGGAATCCACAACCAAATTAGGTCTGTGCTATGAAAAATATGTCTAAAGAAAGTGAGAAGGTCTGAGGAGATTCAAGATGGTGGCATGAGAGGTGACACCTCCCAAAACCACAAAAAGTACAAAAATATAGTTAATTAATACAACTAACCCTAAAACAGCAACAAGAAAGAAGGCTGAACCAGACTGCCCAGGGACCTCACTAACAGAGCAGCCCTCACGAAACAGGGCACCAGCTCTGCTCCCCCACGACCCCTAACCTCACTCTAGGGGCTGAGCAGCTCCAGAGACTGGAGTTTCTGTGCCCTAGTGGACACCACAGAAATATGAAACGACAAAAGAACATGGCTCAGACCAAAATCTCACAAACCCTGAAAAAGGGCCAAATGAACTGAACTCACCAATCTTCCTGAAAGAGAGTTCAAAATAAAAATTATAAACATGCTTATGGAGGTAAAGAAAAATATTCAAGAACTCAGGAACAAATTTAATTTGGAGATTCAATCATTAAGAAATTCCATATCTGAAATGAAACACACAATGGTGGGATTTAAAAGCAGATTAGATGTAGTAGAAGAGATGGTAAATGGAACAGAAACTAAAGAGGAATATAAAGAAGCTGAGGCACAGAGAGAAAAAAGGATCTCTAAGAATGAAAGAATATTGAGAGAACTGTGTGACCAATCCAAACGGAACAATATTTGCATTATAGGGATACCAGAAGAAGAAGAGAGAGAAAAAGGGATAAAAAGTGTCATTGAGGAGGTAATTGCTGAAAACGTCCCCAGTCTGGGGAAGGAGATAGTCTCTCAAGCCATGGAGGTGCCCAGATCTCCCGACACAAGGGACCCAAGGAAGACAACATCAAGACATATAATAATTAAAATGGCAAAGATCAAGGATAAAGACAGACTTTTAAAAGCAGCTAGAGAGAGAGAAAAGATCACATACAAAGGTAAACCCATCAGGCTATCATCAGACTTCTCAACAGAAACCTTATAGGCCAGAAGGGAGTGGCATGATATATTTACTGCAATGAAGCAGAAGGGGCTCAAACCAAGAAAACTCTACCCAGCAAGGTTATCATTTAAATTTGAAGGAGGGAATAAACAATTTTCAGATAAGCAAAAGCTGAGAGAATTTACCTCCCACAAACCACCTCTGCAGTGCATTTTGGAGGAACTCCTATAGATGGAAGGATTCCTAAGGCTAAATAGATGTCACCCAAGGGATAGATAAAGAGTACAGAATATGATTCATAACATAGAAAAAATGGAGGAGGAAGAAAAAGGAGGAAAAAAAAGTGAGAAGTTCTGATTTTTACCCAGACATTTTATCTGTGATACCACACATTTCATTCACTTCTCAGTTGCTTGGTGCCTAGCAGTTTTTCTTATTTATTTATTTTTGGTATTGTTAATCTACAATTACAGGTGTAACATTATGGTTACTAAACTCCTCACTTCATCAAGTCCCCCCCCACATACCCCATTACAGTCACTGTCCATCAGCATAGTGAGATGCTATAGAATCACTATTTGTCTTCTATGAGTTGTACAGCCCTCCCCGTGCTCACCCCCCACATTATGTCTGCTAATTGTAATGTCCCTTTTTCCCCCTTGTCCCTCCCTTACCACCCATCCTCCCCAGTCCCTTTCCCTTTGGTAACTGTTAGTCCATTCTTGGGGTCTGTGAGTCTGCTGCTGTTTTGTTCCTTCAGTTTTTTTCTTTGTTCTTATACTCCACATATGAGTGAAATCATTTGATACTTGTCTTTTTCAGCTTGGCTTATTTCACTGAGCATAATACCCTCTAGCTCCACCCATGTTGTTGCAAATGTATGGATTTGTTTTCTTCTTACGGCTGAATAATATTCCTTTGTGTACATGTACCACATCTTCTTTATCCATTCATCTACTGATGGACACTTAGGTTGCTTCCATTTCTTGGCTATTGTAAATAGTGCTACGATGAACATAGGGGTGCATCTATCTTTTTCAAACTGGGCTGCTGCATTCTTAGGGTAAATTCCTAGGAGTGGAATTCCTGGGTCAAATGGTATTTGTATTTTGAGTTTTTTGAGGAACCTCCATACTGCTTTCCACAGTGGTTGAACTAATTTGCATTCTCACCAGCAGTGTAGGAGGGTTCCCTTTTCTCCACATCCTCGCCAACATTTGTTGTTGTTTGTGTTTTGGATGGTGGCCATCCATACTGGTGAGAGGTGATATCTCATTGTGGTTTTAATCTGCATTTCTCTGATGATTAGCGATGTGGAGCATCTTTTCATGTGCCTGTTGGCCATCTGAATTTCTTCTTTGGAGAAGTGTCTATTCTTGTCCTCTGCCCATTTCTTAATTGGATTATTTGCTTTTTGTTTGTTGGGGTGCGTGAGTTCTTTATATATTTTGGATGTCAACCCCTGATAGGATATGTCATTTATGAATATATTCTCCCATACTGTAGGATGTCTTTTTGTTCTACTGATGGTATCCTTTGCTGTACAGAAGCTTTTCAGCTTGATATAGTCCCACTTGTTCAGTTTTGCTTTTGTTTCCCTTGCCCGGGGAGATATGTTCATGAAGAAGTCACTTATGTTTATGTCCAAGAGATTTTTGCATATGTTTTTTTCTAAGAGTTTTATGGTTTCGTGACTTATATTCAGGTCTTTGATCCATTTTGAGTTTACTTTTGTATATGGGGTTAGACAGTAGTCCAGTTTCATTCTCTTACATGTAGCTGTCCAGTTTTGCCAACACCAGCTGCTGAAGAGGCCGTCATCTCCCCATTGTATATCCAAGGCTCCTTTATCATATATTAATTGACTGTATATGTTTGGGTTAATGTTTGGATTTTCTATTCTGTTCCACTGGTCTGTGGGTCTGTTCTTGTGCCAATACCAAATTGTCTTGATTACTGAAGCTTTGCAGTAGAGCTTGAAGTCTGGGAGCATAATTCCCCCTGTTTTATTCTTTCTTCTCAGGATTGCTTTGGCTATTCGGGGTCTTTTGTGGTTCCATATGAATTTTAGAATTATTTGTTCCAGTTCATTGAAGAATGCTGTTGGTGTTTTGATAGGGATTGCATTGAAACTGTAGATTGCTTTAGGTATTATAGCCATTTTGACAATATTTATTCTTCCTAGCCAAGAGCATGGGATGAATTTCCATTTGTTAATGTCCTCTTTAATTTCTCTTAGGAGTGTCTTGTAGTTTTCAGAGTACAGGTCTTTCACTTCCTTCGCTAGGTTTATTCCTAGGTATTTTATTCTTTTTGATGCAATTGTGAATGGAATTGTTTTCCTGATTTCTCTTTCTGCTAGTTCATCTTTCGTGTATAGGAAAGCAACAGATTTCTGTGTGTTAATTTTGTATCTTTGTTGAATTCGGATATTAGTTCTAGTAGTTTTGGAGTGGAGTCTTCAGGGTTTTTTATGTATAATATCATGTCATCTGCAAATAGTGACAATTTGACTTCTTCTTTACCAATCTGGATGCATTGTATGTGTTTCTTTTTTCTCATTGCCTTGGCTAGGACCTCCAGTACTATGTTGAATAACAGTGGAGAGAGTGGCATCCCTGTCTTGTTCCCGATCTTAGATGAAAAGCTTTCTGCTTCTTGTTGTTAGGTGTGATTTTAGCTGTGAGTTTGTCATATACGGCCTTTATGATGTTGAGGTACTTTCCCTCTATACCCATTTTGTGGAGAGTTTTAATCATGAATGGATCCTGAATTTTGTCAAATGCTTTTTCAGCATCTATGGAGATGATCATGTGGTTTTTGTCCTTCTTTTTGTTGATGTGGTGGATGTGTTGATGGATTTTCGAATGTTGTACCATCCTTGCATCCCTGCGATGAATCCCACTTGATCATGGTGTATGATCCTCTTGATGTATTTTTGAATTCGGTTTGCTAATATTTTGTTGAGTATTTTTGCATCTATGTTCATCAGGGATATTGGTCTGTAATTTTCGTTTTTGGTGGGGTCTTTGCCTGGTTTTGGTATTAGAGTGATGCTGGCTTCATAGAATGAGTTTGGAAGTATTCCCTCCTCTTCTATTTTTTGGAAAACTTTAAGTAGAATGGGTAGTATTTCTTCTCTATATGTCTGATAAAATTCAGTGGTGAATCCATCTGGCCCGGGGTTTTGTTCTTGGGTAGTTTTTTGATTACCGATTCAATTTCATTGCTGGTAATTGGTCTGTTTAGGTTTTCTGTTTCTTGCTTGGTCAGTCTTGGAAGGTTGTATTTTTCTAAGAAGTTGTCCATTTCTTCTAGGTTTTCCAGCTTGTTAGCATATATATTTTCATAGTATTCTCTTATAATTCTTTGTATTTCTGTGGGGTCCGTCGTGATTTTTCCTTTCTCATTTCTGATTGTGTTTATGTGTGTAGATTCTCTTTTTCTCTTAATGAGTCTGGCTAGGGGTTTATCTATTTTGTTTATTTTTTCAAAGAACCAGCTCTTGGTTTCATTGCCTAGCAGTTTTTACTAGTAAATAAGAACAGATATACTTTTAGTCTACCAATTAAAGAAAAAGAATACTGATCAATCACAACAGGTGATCCATAAGTGTTTCTCTGTGCAAAGTTAGTCATTTGTGAGCATTTATTATTCATTCATTCAATTATTCCTTTTTCATAGAATTCCAGAATGTTTTCTTTTTCTTCTATTTTTAATGGCAATTATAATATTACACCTTTATTAAAATTAGTTCTTTTATTTGCTTAAATGCAAATTTCAAATGTACAGAAAAGGGGACAGAATATGATGTTCATGAACCCACACCCAGCATATCTACATTAATACTGTGCCTTATTTGCTTATTTTTTTTTTAAAGAAATAAAATGTTAGTTACTGTTGAAGTTAACATGAATCCCCCCCATTCACTTTTTGAAATTTTCAAGGCATATATAGAGCCCAGAAACACTATAAAGTATCTTCCTCTATGCATCCTTCTGCAATATATCCTATCTCATACGCATGATACACAGGTATCTTTTTTAATTTCAAAAGCTACTTAATAAATATACCACAATTTACTTGTTTGTTCTCTGGTTAATGGATATTTATGTTGTTTCCATTTTTTTGCCACTAAAACAATGTACGCCCTTATGCACTATTAACAATTCTCTAAGGAATACTCATAGAAGTGGAAGTGCTGGACCAGCTGGTATGAGTATCCTTAAATTTAATAGGTCCTTTCAAGCTGTTTTTCAAACCATCATCTACATTTTAACAAGAACATTTTATGTCAGAGTTTTCATATTTCCCTGTATATTCATCAACACCTAATTTTAGAGTTTTTGCCAATTTAATAATATAAGTGAAATAATTTTCTTCTATCTATAATATCAATTGCAAAAATTTTTTTCCTATCTGAATGCAAATTACAGATACTATGCTGCTGGACTCCTAAACTGAATTATTTGTGTTAAATTGCATGCATTCCATTGTGCATATATATTATATATAATATATATGTGTGATACACATAAGTATACACACTGTCATATATACACATTTTAATCATTTAATATTGCTGGGTAGTGTTTCATTGATAGATATATCACAGTTTGTTTTGTCAATTCACCCACTGGAGGACATTTGGGTTGTTTTCAGTTTTTAGCTATTACACATTAAGCTGCTATGAACATCTGTGTACAAGTCTATATATAGGCAATGCCTTTTCTTTTTTTTCTTAGGCAAACTGTCAGTTTTCCAAAGTGTACCATTTCTATCCCCACCAGCAATGCAGGAGAGTTCTCTTTCTTCCACATCCTTGTCAGCACTTGCTTTGGTCAATCCTTTTAATTTTAGCCATTATAATAGGTGTGTAGTACCTCATTGTGATTTTAATTTACATTATCCTAATGAAATGATGTTGCAAATCTTTTCATTTCTTATTTGCCACCAGTGTATCTTCTTTGTTGAAATGTGTTTAAAACTTTTGCCTATTTTTATTGGTTTCTTATTATTGAGTTTTGAGAATTTATTCCTTAAATTTTAACAGGCATAGGAGACTAAAATTAATCAGTATCACTTATCTACACTCTAAAACAAAACTTTGACCTTGCCCTCCTCTATTTTCAGTTTTTGCTGTTTATAATTTTTGCTCCACTTTGTTTTTATATGTTCATTTATCTACTTCCTCACCACCTTTATCCATGCCACCTCTGTCCTTCTCTATTCTCTTCTTTTGGAACTCCAGTCAGAAATATTTGACCTTTTCAATGTATCCTTTGTGTATCTTAATCTTTCAATGTTTTCTATTTCTTTATATCTCTGGGTTCCTTTCTAGGAAAAATTTCTCATAAGTCACCTTTCTATTCACTTATTTCTCTTGAACTACAGCTATTTCTCCCTCTTTCAAGTTTCTAATTTTAATGATTATTTTTCATTTGCAGATCTATTTGATTGTTTTTCAAATCATCTTGATCTGTTATCTGTAGTTCTTGGCTCTGATTGTCCTGTTTATACATCTGCTCTCTCAGATGCAGAGCTGTGTCCTCAGGTCTATGTAGCTCACTTTTTGTCATTGCATCTCCCTTGGGTGTCATTTTCTCTTGGGTAATTCCATGTGTCCTAGTTATGAAAACCAAAAATCCCCATTTTTGATTCTGGTAGGGCCCCAGGGGTTTCAATGGTCTGAGTTAGATTTGGTATTAATTTATCTCCTGAAGCTCCCATACAGTGCAGGTGGTAAAAATTTAGATTCTCCTTCTGGCATGGGCTTAACGTTTGGTTTCTCCTAGATGCCTTTTTATTTCTTCCCACGTAAGGCTGCAGGAAGAGCATGAGCTTCCTTGAAGGATCTGTGGTCTAGAGGCTGGGGATTTTCCAGTTTCCTTGGACTGGAAGGAGCAGTTCTTGGAGGATCCAAGCTTTGTGAAGGACTCAGCAGTCCAATTTCCCACCAGGTATGGCCCAAGGCCATGTTGTCAGTCCATGTATGAGTATTAGAATCCCAAGCCCTAGGTCTTCAAGCATCTGTCTGTTGTGAATTTAAGAAGCTCCACATATAACATCCTTCTGTGTTCTGGATCAATTTACAGATAGATGCTAAAGTCAGACAATGGAGATTAGCATTTCACCTTTGTCATAATAAAGCTGTTATAGAACAGAGCTTGGTCCTTGGCAACAGGAGAATTACAACACCTGTAATCAAACTTGCTCTTCAGGCAAGGCAGCATTAGAAAAATCTCAATCCTAGTAGCAGAGCCTGCACTCTTGAGTTTACTATACAATCTAGGGCAGATGAGAATGAATATTTTCTACAAGTAGACAGGTACCAAAAAGTAGCCAGAAGTGGCTGATCCATACTTGCCCTGTAAACAGACATGCCCTGGGAGAGTAGTCCCTTCTCTCAAACTCATCAACCATTTAAATCACCCCTCTTCTCCTGAGCAGGAGTGAATGAGTGAAGCCAAGAGTATTTCTGTAATGGAGGTACTTGTACAGAGAAACATGGGGTGGGGAGGATGGGATGGGGTGTAATCAGTCCCTTCTAATGATCTCCATGTATTTGTGTCCTCAGCTTTCATTCTCTTTCCTTTCTGAAATTTGGAGTGTACCCTTTCTTTGTTTTCATTTAACCATATATCTAAGACTTTTTGATATATTTTACCTGCATTTGTATGTTTGAGGCCAGGAGCTTCAACTGTCATGTTGCTGGAAGTTCCTCTAGAAATTGTTTTTCACAAAGGAAACAGGGTGACCTATTAAAATTGGCAAGTCTTGAAGGAGAACTGGCCTCTGTAGACTCTTTTCCAAGACTTTGCACAAAATAAAAACTATTTCCTAATATAATTCTTTCCTTCATTAACTGAAAATAAGGATGGGTGTAAATCACAATATACCCAAATATTTACATTCCAAATTTAGTAGGTAAATGCACTTTTAAATACATGCAATAAATACAGTTTAAATTTCCTGCCTTATATCTTTTATCTTGGATAATGACATTCATACTCTCATGCTTGTCTTCATTAATCTATTGCTATATAGTGAAAGAGGTGCAACTTCATCAAAGCACACCTTTACAGTGGGATTTCTGGAAGGTATCTGAAAATACTTCATAGCCAATATTTTTTTAATGTAATTTATTTTGGTATCATTAATCTACAATTACATGTGCAATATTATTATTAAACTACCCCTTCATCAGGTCCCCCCCCACCAACCCCATTACAGTCACTGTCCATCAGTGTAGTGAGATGCTATAGAATCACTACGTCTTCTCTGAGTTGTACAGCCCTCTCCATGCCCCCCCCCAACATTACGTCTGCTAATCGTAATGCCCCTTTTTCCCTCTTATCCCTCCCTTCCCACCCATTTTCCCCAGACCCTTTCCCTTTGGTAACTATTAGTCCATTCTTGGGTTCTGTGAGTCTGCTGCTGTTTTGTTCCTTCAGTATTTTTTCTTTGTTCTTATACTCCACATATGAGTGAAATCATTTGATACTTGTCTTTTTCGGCTTGGCCTATTTCACTGAGCATAATACCCTCTAGCTCCATCCATGTTGTTGCAAATGGTAGGATTTGTTTTCTTCTTATGTATAGCCAATATTTTTTATGAGATCGCTTTTTTGAGCAATTGAATTTTAATTTATATATAATGTGGTTTTTATAAAGAAGAGAGAACATAGAAAGCATTATAAAAACATCAAGAAAGCATGTTTCTAATCCCTTGTGCATTTAGTCTAGGAAAATACCACATCCCTTTTCTCATCTTCATAAAATAAAACAGAACCAGCACTGATTGGATAAAGGAGTAACTTATCTATGCTGCCAAACCTGATCTTATTTCTCTTTTCAGAAATTGGCATAAATATAGAGTTTGCCATCAACTCCAATGCTTTCTTTCAAGTACAGCAGAAACATTTCAATATAATAATGCAAAGCAAGAGGGCATTTTTATTGAAATTTACTTTGATAGACACTGAGCAAACATGCTTTATATTTATTTTATGTAGTCACCTCCTCAATTCTGACCAGCTGCTCAATTCTTACCCCATTTTCCAGATTAGAAAACATGGGTCTCCAGAGTTTATTAGCACCCGTGTGGTGTTTGTTACACTGTTTTGATGTTTCATCTACCTACTTTACTCAAAGCCAAGTACAGTCCGCTGGTAGGAAATATAGTAATACCAAGGGGCCTGAGGGAACAAAAAGATCTTTAAGTTGCACAAAGATCTAGATTATGCAAGCTGCAGAAATCCTGAGTGGATACTATGATACCTTTTAGATTGTCTTTCACCCTCCAGAGTGGTTAATTACCTTGTAGATTCATTACGGATTAAGGTTCTTAATCTTTTTGTGCCATGAACCCATTTGGCCTTCTGGTGAATTCCATGGACCCCCATCTCAAAATAATGTTTTATAATGCATAACAGAAAGAATTGATATACAGATCTAGCATCTGACACTGAGATTGTCAAGCATTTCTAGTCTGTCCATCTCACCTCCCATGTCTACCGAACCTCTCCTATTCCTGCCTTCTTCAAAGAAGGTAAAGGACAGACAACCCAAGCAGTTTTGGAGGGTATGGGGCTGGGGAGGGGTATGAGATGGACTACTGAGATATTTCTGACATGACATTAGTGTCTTCCTTTTCCCTTCTGTCTAGAAGCCTCCTCACTTACCTCCATCTTTCCCCAAATCAAGTCCAATTTTTCTCTAATTTTACTTCTTTTCCATCCTCCCCATCTCTTGCTCAGCCCCGCCCATTTGCCTAGACCCGCCCCCAAGGCCCCGCCTCCGTATAGGGTCCTCCTTCTCCACACGTGCAGCCAAGTCCTCTATCGCGCCTCTGTTACCTGCCAATCACGCTAGCCCCCCTGGCGCCCCGCCCCGAGCCCACTCCCTGCCTCTCCGGGGCATTCCCTGGCTGCAGAGGATCTCTGGCTGCGGAAGGATGGCTGCTGTGGCGGGCGGCTTCGAGTTGGAGGAGTTCCTGGAGACCCTCAACGAGCTCAAGCAGCCGCTGGGGACTGACTGGCGTCTGCTGGTAGAGTCCGCGGACCTCAGCATCTACCAGCGTCTGGAGGAGGTAGCGGCCCGCCCACCGGAGGGCGGAGAGGCTGCTGCGCTCTGGGCCAGCCTTCCGGCGGGGACTGAAGGCTGCGGCCGCGGAAGCTGGGGGCGGGGCGGGTCTTACGGAGCCGGGAGAAGCGAGCGTCACTGCCCCGCGCCAGTCCCGGGAGCGGGGAGGTCGTCCAGGTCTGAGGCCCGACGGGCAACGGGTTTGTTAGATGTAGGTGATAGAGTTCAAAAGTGCGTCTGCTGGTTCTTAGCCCCAAGCTCTTGCCTGCAAGGGATGAGGGATGTGGACCCCTCCTGTCTGATGGGCGCCCGCATGTGGGGGTGGGGGGGAGGGGAAGGGGAAGTATACTAGGGTTTGAGCACAGGTGGTAAGAGATCGGACGTTTCAGAGACTGGATGTGCCGGAGTGAGTGTGTGCAAGGAGGGGAGTGGCTGAGAAGGGACGGCTATCATCTCTAGCCATTTCAGTGACTTGCTTTTTTTTGGCGGCTGACCCTTCCTGATAAGTTGCGCTTCACTCTGGTTGGAAGCTTACGGAAGGAAAATTAACTAAAAGCGTAGGCGGAGTGGAGTTGTTTATTAAGTAAGTCTGGGGGCATTCCTGGAGGCCTTCAGAACCACGGGACAGCCTAGGGGGAAACTGTGTCGCACCTGAAGCCTGCCACCAGTTATTCTGGGTGATAGTAGCTGTGTAGCAAGTAGCTTAAAAGTCACTTTCAGGCATGGCAAGTGAAATCAAGGTTTCGTGGCAGAAGACCAGAGTATTATAGTGTTACCAGGGAGGACCTCTGCATGTCTGTGTGTACCAGGGCCATTGGGTGTTGTAAGATGAAGACGAAGCTCACAGACTAAAGCAGGCAGAATTAATTTCTGAGGGTAATTTCAGGAAGTACCTCGTGGCACAAATGGACATTATCTTCTCTCTGACCATGCCATATTCCTTAGCAACCACATCCAGGCATATGCCAAATTTTGCCAGTTTGACGGCTCAGACACACCTGACAGCTGGCCTGTTTCCCTTACCTTTTCCCTTGTACATTTGCCACTTTGGGTGGCTCCTCTCACCTAGTATTGCTGCCACCTTTAACATCACCCGGACCTTCACCTCACTGACCCCTTCTGTCCTACACATTACAGCCCAGTCGAGAGTCTGAAAGAGAGGCTGTGATCGCTCCCCTTCCAGTGGCACTATTAATAATAACTGCAGTAAGAGCTGACACATCGCATGCTTGCTTTTGTACCAGGCACTGTATTAGTGCTTTGCAGGTATTGACTCAGTCCTCACATTAACCTAATGTAAGGTACTACAGTTACCACCTATTTACCTATATGGAAAGGTTAACTTGATTGCTCAAGATTGGAAGTAGAATAGGAACTCAGCTGTGTAGCTCCAGACCTGTGGATGGCCCCGGGTTGACTCTGAAAGAAGATAAATGCTGCTAGGGGGCTATACTGAACTGGTTTGGTCCTAACTCACCTTTCCAGCTTTATCTCCCATGACCCACACCACCCCCTTCTCCCCATGGGTCTGTGCTGCTTTGCTTTTGTACCTTTTACCCCTACAAGATCCACCGCCTGTGAGCTGAGACAGAGACTGGCTTTGTATTGTGTATTGTTATCACTGTGTATTGTTATGTAGCCGGGCCCACCTCCCTCCTATGGGGAGGACGGGAAGGGTATTCAGAACAGTTCCTATCCCTAGTGACTGTATTCTAAGATGTCTTATTTCAACCTGTTCTGGGAAGGAGGGTAGTCATGGTACACTGATGTAAATGATGAGTGCCTCCAGAGAACTTCCATAAGTTTGGGGGGACCAGAAGATCCCTGTAGGTGTGCCCTTGAGCCTCAGCTGCTAGGATGGAGGGCCAATGCCCTGTGGTCACTGTGGTTTCCATTTGTTCTATAATGTCAACAGGCCTTGTTGGGTCAGGGTACAAGCCTTTTCCTAGAACTCTACCCTTAGCCAGCATTATTTGCTGCCCTTTCCTAGAAGCTTAGCCTTAGCCAACATTATTTGCTGCCTGACCCACTTGGCTAAAACTTCATTTTATTTCCAGGTTGACTCCCATCCTTTACTTTCCATCCTTCTAATCTCTAGCTTTTTTTTTTTTCTTCTGAATATTGCTCTCTTCAAAAGTGAAATCAGCTTGTCCCACATTATGCCTAGCCCAGCGGTTATCTCCCCTGAAGCACTTTTCTGTCTTGTGGGCCAGTATTTGATCAACCATGCATGTTGCCATTATGGGTCTTTTCTCCACCCCTGAGCCATTTTATCCACACATGTGCATATGGCCTTGGGTCCCCTCTGTCAATCTTCATCTTAGTTAATCTACCTGACCATTGTCCCAGGTGACTCCAGGTCAGGTTTCTCATTGTAGTCTTTGCTTTCTGGGTTTTTGAACTCCTTCATTTCGGATAAATAAAGTGGACTTGTTTGGGCCCTTTAATGTTGGGAACCTAGCAGGAGGTCCCACTGATCCACCCAACTTTTTTATTTTATTAAAGTATCATTGATATACGATCTTATGAAAGTTTCACATGAACAATGCTGTGGTTTCAACATTCACCCCTATTATCAAGTCCCCCCCATCACCTCATGGCAGTCACTGTCTCTCAGCATGGTAAGATGCTACAGAGTCGTTACCTGTCTTCTCCGGGCTGTACTGCCTTCCCCGTGACCTACCTATATTGTGATTGGGAATTATAGTGCCCCTTAATCCCCTTCTCCCTTCCCATCCACCCTCCCCTTTGGTAACCTCTATGATCCACCCAACTTTTGATAGTGCTACAGAAAGATTTGATTCAACCCCATCAATATCTGCCTCATTCATCCTATTTCTTGATAACCATCTAAAGATTTTTTTCTGCACTGGCATTAGTTTCTTGATTCTCTCCTCTCTCTCTACCCATTTTCTTGTTAATGACTTTAATTTTCTTGGCATCTGTAAGACCCATAAGAAGCTGAGAGAGGTGATTTGATAAGTTTTCTCGGATTGCTTGATTTTGCAGCAGTAAGGTTCCCTGTGGTGTCCATACAAAAGGGGCCCTCTTCATCAGAGTATTTACTATGACATGTGTAAGGAGCATATTCAATGGATGACTATCCCAGGAATGATGAACCCAGTCTGACATGGCTCCCATACAAAGCATATTAGCCTCTTTATCCGGGGGTACCACTTGGAATTTATAGGAAGAATCAGACAGCTCCCTTTCTTAGGGTAAACAGACTTTACAGTGACTGTTACCCAGGATGGCCGTTGCCTCAGGAATAACACACTGTGTGTCTGGATTGTGTACAGCCACCTGTGATTGGTCCATAATGAGCCGTGGTCATGATCTAAACGATGCTGTAACGGTTAGTATTATATGCTTTGAAAAGGCTGAAATAAGTGTAGGGGCACTTGAATTTTTAATGTAACAAGTTCTATTTTAAAATAAAAAGATTGTAGGGTTTTTTTTTTAGACAAATAATTCTGTTTGCAATTCTAAGAATCATGTTCTTGGACAGATGGCTATTTTTGATATGCATGTTTTGATACTTTTTCATTTTCCCTTTTTCTATTAAATCACATAGTGTCAGAGAATTTTGTTTTCTTCCTCTCTTCTCTTTTTCCTTTCCAGGTTGGGATGATAATAACTTACCTTTACATGGTGCTTTAATTTACAAAATGCTGTCCCATGTCAGTTTCATTTATCCCTCTAAACAAATCTGTAAGATAGGCAGGGACAGGCTTATTTTCCTGTTTTATGGATGGAAATAAGCCCCAGAGAAATGTGCCAGAGAGTATTTCCCAAAGCATTGGCACATTAAAATCGCCAGGGAAACTATAAAGACATCACAACTCCCTTCCTAGAGTCCCAGATTTAATTGATTGGGGTGGGGCTTGGGTAGTGTTTTTGAAAAACTTCCCTTTTGTGTAGGGGTTGATTATTTCAGTTCTCTTTACTTTTGTGTGTGTTTGCAATGATTCATAACAATGTTTTGTCATTGTTTTGTTGCTTTTGTTTTTTAATGTTGAAGTCTCCCAGGAGAGTCAAATGAGCATGAGCAGGAGATGGAACACTGAGTGCTAACTCCCACCAAGGCTGAGTGAGCCTGTGTTGCAGAAAGAGCCAGAAGGCCACAGGGCTGAGGTGACACAGGGGCTGGAGAGTGGCCAGGGGCCAGGCCCATTTACTAGTGGGTGGCTTTCACCAGTTACTTTCCATTTTGAAATCTCAGCTCCCTCATTTTCAAAACAAGGATAATACCGTTCAGGATCGTTGGCCTCTCAACACCCACCAAATGACATGGTCTGGGGCAGAGTGGTTCTCACACTTAAGCATGCATCTGAATCACCTGCAGGGCCTGTTAAAATTCAGAGTTGAGACCCCACTTCCAGGTTGGAGGTCTGCTCTGAGGCCTGAGAATTTGTATTATATTTCTTTTCTTTTTTTGCATTTTATTTCTGACCAGTTGCAAGGTGATGCTGAAGCTGCTGGTCCAGGGGCCATACTTTGAGAACCACTGATGTATGGGGAGCATCTGACCTAGTGCTCAGGGGGGTTCTAACGTGGAGAGGCAGGAGCATGTCCTAGAGATGAGAGGTGATGGCAACAGGCTAGGCGAGGGGAAAGAATATCATCAGACAAAAGCAACGCCCATTTTAAGACTCACTCTTCCTGATTTTTCGGTTAGTGGCCACTTCAGAGCAAATTCGGTGCCCCAAGCACTGCCAAGAAGTCTCCCTGGTAGAAGGGCCATGGGTCACTTACCAAAGCTTTCCCAGTGATCTGCAGGCAGGCCTGGCAGGAGCTTTGTGCTATATCACCACACCGTAGGCGGTGTGAAACTGACGTGCGGAAGTTCACGTCTTCAATTTGGACAGGATAGGCTGAACTGAGATGATCTGGCTAACGGCTTGAGGTCTTGCCTTTTTAAATCTTAATGTCTGGACTGTGAGACAGGGCTGCCTACAATGTGCTTTTGTGCTTTAATAGGTCTTCGAAACAAAAAGTTTGGTGAGGAGGAAACAGTGCTTGCCCAGGGACTGTACTTTCCATGCTGTGGACCTGCTGGAACACCCAAAGCTGGGCGTTACTAGTCTAGCCAGGCTGGCCTGAGAGAAAAGTTGGGACTTGATGAGAGAAGCACAGACTTAACTCCCACTGAGAACAGACTTACTTCAATGGATGAGAGGTTTTTACTTATAAACCTATTTGCATCATGAGCATCTTCACCTCAGGATTACAGGACTGTTCTCCCCTTGTCCACCCTTCTACCTCTCTCCTCAGGGAAGAATAGTCGCCAGTGTGATGGATAGAACAATTAGTGAATCTGGGACACGTACCGAGCCATATTGGACTAGTGGGTAGGGCCACCATATCTTAAAGCTGAGCGCCCGTGTGTAGCATTCTACTTCTTGCCACAGACCAAAGCCAGCTCTCTTTCCCTCCCTCTCATGACCTCTTTTAATTTTAATAGCTTTATTGAGATATCATATCAAATTCATTTTAAGTGTACAGTTCAATGATTTTTAGTAAATTTATGGAGTTATGCAACCTTCACCACAGTCTAATTTTAGAACATTTGTGTTACCCCCAAAAGAAACCTTTTGCCCATTTATCATCACTTCCTAGTCCCACCCCCCCATTCCAGATAACCACCAATCTGCCTCCTGTCTCTATAGATTTGCCTTTTCCAGATAGTTCCCAGGATTTCTTTGCCTCAGTTTCCTTGTCTGAAAAATGGGTGTACTGATGGTCCATACCTCATATTATCATTGGGTGGATTAAGTTGATAATCCCTGTAAAGCACTCAGCCCATGCCTGGTATTTAGTAAGCATGCAGTAAGTATTAGCTATCATTATTATTTTACCTAGCTATCTGCAATCTTTAGAGACTAAGCTTACCACGTTTTCTTAGATCTAAAGTGTTCAATCAGGTTTAGTCAGTCTTCATTCAGTCTTGGCACACACTTCCCAGTGGCAGTTGGAGCTTTGACTCATGCCATTCCACCGATGCTCTTTGGTGAAAATGCTTACTTTCCGTACTGAGTTGCTGGAGTTGGGCAGCTTGCATAGTCATAGACTGGGGAGATTTCCTGTCTCCCTAAGGAATGGAAATGAGCTCTTCTGTGAGAGGCAAAGAAAATTCAATGTACACTCAAGTATGCATTTACAGGAGTAGAGAAGTGTGATTCAGGAAGGCTGTCTTGTAGTTAGTGATGTAAATGCAGATAAACACCATGAATTAAGGAGAATAACGGATGCCTTTCTCTAGATCAGGTTGGGGGAGGTAGGGAGTGTCTACCAGGGATTACTCCTCTGTAGAAACTGTAAATGCCAAATGCAAACATTATGATATTCTGACATTTCTCATATATAAACACATAAGCTCTTACAGAATTTATTCTGCTTAGGACAAATAGGTGTACTATTAGCAGTAGCGTTTCTCAAAATATTTTAACCCATGAATGCAATTGAAAACAAACTGTACAGTTTTTTATGCATTTGAATCACCATTGCTAAGAAACATAACAGCTTGATATTTAGACAAGTTAGCCGGAATAAGAGAACATCTCAAAAAATAGTGATAGCAGTAGCAAATTGCCAAACCATGCCTACCCCTTCCCTCATTTCTTCAATTACGGAGATAATGATATGCTTACTTCACTGGATAATTCCAAGTATTAATCACCAAGCACAGTGTCTGGCTTAGAGTAGGCACTCTATAGATGGTAGTTTCCCTAAAAATGTGCATTACATTACAGTCCTGAATCCTCCGTTCTTTAACATCATACATACCTTATTGGTAAAATGCTATCTGATATTGACTAAGTGCTTACTATGTACTGGGCACTATGGTAAGAATTTTAGGTGGATTCTCTAATTCAATCCTCAAAATCATTTCCTTAGATCAAAACTCTTATTAGACCCATTGTGCTGCTGAGGAAGGCAAGGCTAACTGGTGGAAGAGCTTAGACTCCATCAGGCTGACTCCAACCCATGTTGTAACCACCATGCTGTATTTTCTGGCTAAAATGATTTCTGAGACTACTCCTTGGAACAATATATGGAAAGACAGCATGGCACTAGTCTGTTGAAGTGATAATATTCATCCTTTCTCCATTCCTGCTTTTTCCCTGGTCCTTATCTGGACCCCTCAGAAGCAGTGTCTAAAAAATACCTCTTCTGGCTACTTGGAGGCCTTCCGGACAAACACACCAGACTTAGGGCCTCGGGAGCATCTCAGTGGGAGGTCCCTACTGGGTGGTCTAGGGCAGGAGCACTGGCTTGAGGATCAGAAGGAACAGGTTTCCATCCAGGCTTTGCCACAGCAGCGTCATCGGCTGACTTGTGGCAAGTTACTAAACATCTTTTACATGAGAATCTAAGGGCCTCTCCAGCTCTAAGATCCTATGTGATGAGGCTTCCTTACCTCAATCATTAGCTTGTGGTTTGGACCAATGGTTTGGAGAAAATGTGCACAGAGAGTAGAGCTAAATGGGAGACTTGTGGGTAGTAGAAGGGACTGGTATCATCCTCTTTCTGGCTGTCCCAAGTCCTAGCTGTAGAACTCAGGCAAGCAATTTAGCCTCCCTGAACTTAATTTCTTAATATAAAGATAGAGATAACACCAATGTCCCTATTTTTATCACAGGGCTTTGTTAAAAGTTGCATTCGATGATGAACAGAAACCTGGAAATGGAACTCTGCTTAGAGAAACAATTACTAGTATGATTGAAATAATTTACAGCAGGTCAAAGTGATTGGACAGCTTCTAATACAGAACATACGGCTGTTGAGTGATTTCCTGACAGGTCACCAAGGGGAAGCACATGCCAAGTTGAAAAGCCAAATATATCCCGGTTTGACTTCTCCTAGCGCTAAGGATGTAGTGGATCCTAGCAGGTTTATAATTTTTTTCTGAGTTCTTTAGTGGAAGGAGGTGGTACTTTCTATAAGAGAGTGTGTGGAGTTTTAGATATCTCTGTGCAAAATTAAATATACTTCTATTTAATGTCCATTATCTCATACTTCTCTTCCTTGATGCTGCATTTTAGCAACACTTATGAACTGCTGTGCTGTTTTAGTGAATTTACACATCATCATATTTCCTTGTAAATATTCGTTAGTCTTATCAGTGCTATTCTGTCTGTCTCCTTTTTATGTTAATGTCAAATAAAAAACAAATCTGAACTTAGGGAGTAGGGACTTTTATTCAAAGGGATTATTGCAAACTGGAGGGAGAGATTTTAGTAGGGAGAATGCTTTGATCATAGTACTTGTCAGTGTCTCAAGGATTAGCAAAAAGAATTTTTCAGTTATAGAGATGAGTAAACAAAGCTAGAAACCATGTGTGGGGAAGCAAGATGAAAAGTGACATGAGTGGATAGATCAGAGAATATTTTACCCTGAGGTTAATCTGTTCTCAGGAGGGACTATGTGCTGGCTCAGGCTGAGGGTGAGCTAAAGTTTAGGGAAGAGAAGCTTAACCAGTTTGGTTAACAAGTATTTTGTTCTGATTGATCAGTGGGGATAGCAGTGCAGCTAATTATTTATGAGGCAATAAAGGAAATTTAGAGGGTCTGTGTCTGGCCTTGTCATAGGTAAGAGGGGGCATCTGTGAGTCTTATCTAAGCCATGGAAAGTCGTATTTCTTTGCAGTAAGCTCTTTTCTGGAACACAAAGTGTGGGGGGATTTCTTAAGCTTCCCTGTTTTTCTGGATCATAGGACTGAAGTAAAATTCATTGTTATGAAAGATCACTTGTTTCAATTAGGCTTGCTTTTAGCTGCAAGTAACAGAAAGCTGGACTAATAATAACTTAAAGAGGAGTTTATTTTTCTCACCTAACAAGTAGTTCAGAGATCAACAGTTGCTGGGATTACTTTAGCTGATCAATGATGCCAGTATAACTCTTTGAGTCTATTTACTCTGCCTTCTCATGTTTGTTACCTCATCATCACAAAATAGCTGCTGCAGCTCCAAACATCCATATTCAAAACAGAAAGGTGATGTCATATGGCTAGCTCTACCTGCATAGGAGACTAGGAAATTTATTAGCTGTACACATTGCCATAGTGGCTCTCTTAGCAAGAAAGAAGGGGGTATATGCTATACCAAATCCTCTGTTTCTTCTGGTAATTGTGTTCACAAGATGTTGACAGATTCTTTACCACAGAATAATTCTTTTATTATCTGAAGTGTAGGAAACTAAATGTCCTATGATGCATTAGAAAAGCATACAGTGTGTTTTATGGAGTGATAATGAAATAGAGACATTCTTAGACGTAGCTTTATGGAGTAGCTTTAGGAAAAGCCAAGAAACCCCCCGAGTAAACTTATTTGGAGTCATTTATTGAAATGGTGTTAAGTTTAGAAACATCTGTAACAAATCCTACAGAGAGTTTATATCTCTAATTTTAGGGAGATCTTACACATCAATAATAAAAACTTTGCCCAGATCGAGCTAAAATTTATGCTTTTTTCTTTCAAAGTGTTTGTATAAACAATGGTACCCAATCCTGGTGAGATGCTCCTTTGCTACTGGTAAGAGTATAAGTTGATACAAACTTTCTTAAAAGTTTATAAAACCTTAAAATGTTAACACCCTATACCCTAAAATTTATCTCTAAGGAAGCTTTCCTAATGAAAAAATTAGAATTGTGAACCAAGCGGTCCATATAAAATAATAGATTATTCTAACAATGCTTACATTTATAAAAATATTTGGAAACAAATAACTTATAAGTATAATTAAAAGGTGTGATCTCTCCTTTGGTTTAATATAATATTGTTAAAAATAAGAATACAAGCTGCTTATATGATATTATTCCCATTTTGTAACATATAGAAGTATTTATTTACTTAACAGAAATATGTCAAATATTCCCAATAGGTATTTGTGGATTATGGGGGCTTACATGCCATTTTTATTTTCTTTATTCTTTTAGGCATTTTCCAATTTTTCTATAATGGAAATGAATTATTTTTGTATTTATAAAAAAATTATTTTTTAAAAGACAGAATAAAAAATGTGAGTATGTTTGCTGAGATCTTTTTTTAAAAGAAACGATGGGTGAAAAGTACTTTGATCCAAGAATTTGGGCAGCTGTTCAGCATTTGAAAAGAACATTTTATTGATAGACTAGGAAAGGTGTTACCAAGCGTTTTGTGCCTCTGGAGTTCTGGCATTTCTCAGTCCTGCCACGAAGGGAATGTTTAAAGGAAGTTGTCACAATAGTTCATTCTTCTGTGCTCACGTAAATCACATTGGTCTATTTTTTTCTTCCTAGAGGGCCTTCTGTTTTTCTTTTCTGTAATATGTATAGGACTGAGGTCACTAAGGGCTGCAACTACATTCAGGAGGAGAAGGGAAACAGTTTAAGGAAACACTTTGTCTTAATTTATCCAGATAACCAAACTAACTCATGTTAGGTTGGAGAGATGATTATCTCAACACATAACTTCCCCATTTGCCTAAAATGTATAAAAAATGACCACCCAATATTTCTGGGCAAGGAGCTAATTGTTTCTCTTCCAAAGATGATTAAAACATGTGGGTGTAAATGTGTGGGTATGTATAAACCCTCAATGTCTTCCCATATACGTGAGGGGATGGGTCAAAAGGGAGATGTTTTTCCCGAAGTCTGCCCTTCCAGTGGGGCATCCATTGCACACCATGTTAAGGGGTTCAGATCAACGTTTGTCATTTGCTGGTTGGAAACCGTTGATATAAAGTCAGATACTTTTCGAGTTGGAAGATCTTAATGAATTTGATTTTAATTTTACCTTCCATTTCTTGCCAGGTACTTTCACATATATCCGAGATTCCTAAACTGGGTTGTGTTTATCCTTGGGTTATGCTTCTTGAGCTAGGAGGCCTTTGAAGCCTCTGGATCTCTGGAAAGTTCATCATATTTACCCACTGACTTCACATAAGTACCTGGCATGGTGTTTAAGAAGATGGTTTTATTCATATTTGATTAGCAAGGAACACTGTGTTAACACATGGAATTACGAATCTATCTAAAAGCTTCATTTATATGTGTTCATTTTGTTTGTTTGCTTTTGCATTGAAATTAACCTAAAAGCCATTGGTTCACTCTTAACAATCTAACCTTTAGTCAGGATGAGGGTCAGAAATTGTTAGTTGCCTCTGTACAGAGAGTGAAATATGTAGTGCGGCCAACTTCAGCCCCGAACCCTCACAGACAGGGATGTGGCCTAACATGAAAATAAGAGAACTTTGTTGTTGTGCTGTGGAATCTAGAAATGGTATTTTTCTGAATAAAAGGGACTTATGTTTTGAAGCTGGTGTTTCTCCTTTTCAGTTCTTTATTGAAAAAAAAGAACAGCTGTTGAAAAACTCTGTCTTGGAATTAATAGAACAGTATGTTGGGTTTCATTATACCCCGTGGATACCTAACTGTCCCCTGAATGCTAGCTGTCTGTGACACCCTGATGTGGATGCTTACATAGGATCTCAAACTCAGAGGTCAAACACTGGATTACCCCAAGGCACACAACTCATCTCTTCCCCAAGTTTCCTGTATCTTAGAAAATGGAGTTCCCATTTACCTGGTTGTTCAAACAAAGCCTCTTAGAGTCATCCTCAATTCTTTGCTTTCTCTTTCCCCACAGCCAATCTGTCAGCAATTTCTGTTGACATTACTTCCAAATTATATCCCTAAATCACTGATTTCCCTCTGTCACTGTTGTTACCTCCCTGTTTGAATCTCTGTCATCTCTTATCTGGATTATTGCACTGGTCTTCTAACCCCTCTCGTTGTTCCTATGGTCTGTTTTCTAGGAAGCAGCAAGAATCATCTTTTCAAAGCCTTCTCCTGTTTGAAGTCATTCACTGGTTTCCCATAGCAGTTAGAACAAAATCTTTACCCCTACCCTGGTTTACAAAGCCTTTTGGGGTCTGGCCCTCACTACCTCCCGACCTTAGCCCCTACCACTCTCCCCCATCCACAGTTCCCCAGACCCCCTGACTTTCTGTTCTTCAAGCATGCCAATCCGTCACCTGAGGGCCTTCCCTACCAGGAATGGGTTTTCTTCATCTGTCCATGGCTGGCTCCTTCTAATATTTAGAACAAGATGTTCTAATACATGTTATCCTTCATACAGGCCTTTCCAGACCACCTGATTAAGCAGGACCCTTGCCTCCCCAACCAGGCACCATTTATCATGTAACCCTTCTCATATTCTGTTTAAATTACTTGGATAGTGTTTATAGCTATCACTACCACCAGTGCCTACAGCCAAACATAGACACATGAGAGCAAGGTCCTCATGGGATTCTTCACCATTGTGTTATCAGGACCATGGAGGAGGTGCTCAATTGATGTTGCATCTACAGCTGTTTTTCACAGGCTGTGTAATACAGCTGTCTTTCAACTTAGGAACCAATCGGTTGTTTTTACTTGTTCTGTTCTTACAGCAAACTGGACTTTATGAATATAAAGCCTTTGGTGTTTTGAAGAAGTGTCCACCAGATCTTCTTGCAGATGTCTATATGGATTTAGCCTACAGAAAACAGTGGGACCAATATGTTAAACGTGAGTGACATCGCCTAGTAAAAAAAAATCAAATAGAAAGTGCAATCTCTTGTCATTTATTCTAACCAATAGAAAGCAACAGGTCTAATTCTACTGTGTTATGTTTCATTTTTTATTTTGGCATAAAAGTCTTAAGTGTTAGGCTGAAATGTGCCTTTGCTATTCTTAGGGCTTGTTCTTTGCATAATCTTAGATCCACTCTCCAGTTTTCTCTGAGGGCTACTTTGTTCTCACTATAAGTTCATTGTCATGCCACATAACCAGGTGATCATGGAAGCCTTCTTGGAGGAGGTGTCTGCACTTTGTTTTAGAAGTTGAACCAAAGTTCTATAAGCAAGAATACATATACGTGAGGAGGTGAGAGAGTGATGGACTATGTGACTGGAGGGCAATCAAGGCCCAGGGAACAGCATGAATAAAGTGAGGAAAGCATCAAACAGAAGTATGTTAAAAAATTGTGAGCAATTTGGTGGTGTTGGGTGGTTGGGGTTGCAGAACCGGGAGTTAGGATGGGAGGAAGATTCAGATCCCCAAGGGCTAGCCTAGCCACCAGGCTACAGTTCTTAGATTTTACCCTATAAGTGATGGGGAATCATGGAAAGAATTCAGCAGGGGTTCCTCCTGCCACCCAGAGCTGGTAGTGGTCTCTGCTAATTCAGCCACAGTGGAACAGAACTATGCTAGACAGGGGGCACATAAACTCTGAAGGACACTTTCCATAGTTAGGACTCTTGGTTACAAGTCATAAAAAGGTAACAGATGTTAGTGTAAGAGAAGGAAAAAGAGTTTATTGATTCATGGCACTGAAAGTTCCTTGAGTTTCTGGCTTCTGGGACAGCTGCATCCAATACTTAAATAATTTCTCCATCTCAACTGTTTTCTTCTCATTTGACCCAGTTCTTAGGCAGACTCTTATGTCAGAGTGAAGACGGCTGTCAGAAGACCCAGGCTTATATTCTGACTATATGTATAGCCCCAGAGGAACAGGAGTGAGAATTCCCCTTTCCTACCGATGGCCGCCAGAGTCCCAGGACTGGCTCTTATCACCTTGGCATGGATTACATGCTTACTTCCTGTGGACGTGTGTCATGGTTTTGGGTCACTTAAATGTTTTCAAATACCCTTCCTGTGTAGCAGGAATTGTGATGTTCACTTATTCGAGGGCGAAGCCAGATGCCCCCAGTCTCCCTAGCAGCCGTGGTTCAGTCATGTGATACAGATGTTGCCAATAAAACATCCATGTGGCTTCAGTTTGGGGGAGAGCAACTTGAAGATGCTGGCAGCATGCAAACCCATTTTCTGGTGACAGTCATGGCTAAGACAGCTAAGCTGGCTTTGGGGGGAACAGTCGCAGAGCCTCTGACATTCGGTCCTGACATCAACAGTTCATGCTAGTGTCCAGTCCAGTGGCAGCAGCAATTTGGCTTTTTGGAAACAATCCTGAATCCGATCCTAACTCTAATCCTCCTAGATACCTGTGATCTACCTGAGAGCATTACTGAAATGCCTTTTGGCTAGCCTAACCTTGGTAGGGTAGCGAGCTAAGCCCATGGCCAGTTGCACCATCCCTGAACTAAACACAGTGGCCATGTCTTGCTTCTTTTCCCAGCCCTGAAATTAATGCCGAGTCCATCGTGCCTAAACCACAGAGTCCGGAAAGGGGGGAAGAGTGATGCCCTGAAGGAGAATTGAGATGCTCCCAAGTCAATGCTGAGCTTGCAAAAGCAACAGATGTCCACTCCTTCCCTCCTTTCAAGCCTATCTTCAGCCTTTTGTGGCACCAGTGGGCTCGCAAGCTCTTTAATCCAGGATCTGCTTCTAATAGATTTTCTTTCAAAAGTTGAATTAAATAATACATTTCCACTATCAGCTTCCCCTCAAGGGACTCCCTTGATTACTCTAGTAACCTTGGCTGGCTCCTTCTCTAAACAGTTAGTAAGAAGCTTACTGCACAGCTTAGGGTCAGAAGTGTGCATGCCATTGAATTCCTTTGCTGTCTCCCTCCAAGAATTGGCTGCTTTTTGCACACGATGGTATTGATGGAACATTAAGGAAATTTGGTCACTATAGCTGTGATATAGCGTAAAGAAACGTGAGAGAGAAATAAGAAACAGGGTTAGTCACAGTTATGCCACTTTCTAGCTGTTTAGGAAATACACTACCCTTTCTGGAATCTTCATTCCCCAGCTGAACATATTAGACTGGGTGGCTCAGTTCCAGACTAGCTATAATACGTCAGGAAATCTGAAGAGGGAAGAAAGATCTCAAAAGCAAAACTATTGGTACACTAGTGACATCTGGTGGTTACCCTGATTTTAAAACCTGAAAATTTATTTTTGGATGCCTGATTTCACTGCATTCTGAGAATCTTGTTTGTGCTATACAATGGACAACGTTTATTGGGCTGTTTTATTTTTACTGTCGTTTTTGTTGTATCTTCTCAACTGTTCCTGGGCAACAAGCTTTCAGTGGTTTTGAATGTTTTTCTAGAATTCTGTGCCTTATGAGTTAGTGGTTTACCATATCCTGTGAGGTCATTATACTTGGGCGTCTTGTTAATGGAACCCAAAGAGGCTTCCAGATTCATTCACTTTTGTTCTCCTTAGAACTCTATGAGGAAGAATGCAACGGGAAGACTGTGGTCTACTGGGAAGTGAACTACCCCTTTCCCATGTGGAACAGAGACGTATCCTTTCCCAAGGTGTATCATTACTTTGCATTCTAAGGGTTTCTGTGCCCCTTGGCCATTGGCCAGTGGTGGTATGTTAAGCAAGTATGAAAAACATTGTCTTTGATTCTTGGAGAAGCATCTCCTAAAGCTGTTGCTTTCTGTGGCTTTTGGAGACCTCAGAGTATGATTTCTGGACTGACCACATGGGATGTCTAATTTTGGTCGCTGGAGGGCAGCTCATACTTTTCTGAGAAGTTTTCTAGGGCTTGAAATAGTTGGGCCCTGGAATTGGGGACCTGGAAAAAACTTTTTATAAAAAGTATTTAATACACTCCCTCAACCTATAGAGGAGAGAGTGGGGACCCAAAGAGGTAGAGGAACAAGAAACATACATAAGATGGTTGCTGGCAGAGTGGGGACTGGAACTCAGCCCCGTGGTGTTCCCCTTTCCCCTCCCCTTTCACTCACCCTGCAGCAATTCTTCCTGACTGTTGGCTCTGGACTTTGGGTATTCTTCCATTCAAGTTCCTCATTTATGATCTGAAGCAGTTAAATGGAATATGGGGTGTTTTAGCCGGCACTCCTAGGTTCTCAGAAGCCACTTGGGACTGCCCTGGGATAGGGGGATAGGAATGTGCTGGGTGAGCTGGGTGGCAAAATTTTGACTCCTTCTCTGTCCTCTTCAGTCACAGAAGCTGAGTGTTGTGGGTTTTTTTTGATATCGTTAATGTACAGTCACTTGAACAACATTATGGTTACAAGACCCCCTATTATCAAGTTCCCCCCACCAACCCCATTACAGTCACTGTCTGTCAGCGTAGTAAGATGCTATAGAATCACTACTTGTCATCTCTATACATACTGCCTTTCCTGTGTAGAAGCTGAGTGTTTTACACACTGAATTTACATATACAATCCTTAAACGGTCTTGCGGATTAAAAGAAAAGTCTGGAAACCTATGAATTGGGTGATCACCGGAATCTTTTCTAGTTCAAACATTCTGTAAGTCTGTCTGTTCCTGAATAATTATTCTCTAGAAGGAGAGGGAGTGTGCAGGGCATGTGGTGTGTGTATTGTTTATGTGTGTTTTTGTGTCTTAAGTGAATGTGTCTGTCCTGGCCCCAACTAGATTATAAGTGCTATAAGAGTTTATTTCTTGGCACCATTCCCACATACTGCTAGATAGTTTGTGTATACATGGTATGTATTTCAATAAATTGTAGTTTACTTAATCCCTTAGATTTTATGTGGTTTTCTCTAATCCTGCCAACAACCATGTAAGGTAGATATATTATCGTCCCTATTTCACAATGAAGGAAACGGAGGCAAAGAGAAGTTTAATATGTTGCTCAGGTTCACACAACTAGTGGGTGGCAGAGGCAGGTTCAGGACCCCGGCCCAGCTATTTCTAGAGATGGTGACCTTGACCAGGCATGGTCCCACCTCTTTGACATCACAGCGACACTAATGGGCAGGTAGTCTCGGGAGTAGACACTTGGGGCTCCTTCAAGTTCTATTTCACTGGCTTTCCAATGCCACCCATTCCCATAATGAGTTTCTTAGTCTTATATATGCACGTATGTCTCTCCAATAAGGCTTGGTGAATTTTTTAGAATAGAGAATGGTGCAGTAGAAAAGACTATTAGTTTTGGAGTAAAAGAGCCCAGGCTGAGTGTGAGCTCACTCCCTAGTTTGCTGTGTGACCTTGGAAAAGGCCCTTCACTTCTCTGGGCTTCAGTGAACTGGGCTCTCTGGTCCCAGGCCACATGGCATGCTGGGCCTTCTAACCCTTCAAACAACTGTGCCAAATTTTAGCCAATATATCAAGTTAGTTTTTCCTCAACAGAGTGTCACCTAATGCTTATTCCATGAGCTGAGCAGGTTGTAGGAGACAATGGGACAATATTTGCCATGAGGAAAAAGTAAAAGGCTTGGGAGAAAGGAAAGCCAGAATCAAATCAACATCATTTCTTCCCTAAAACAGTTCAGAACGTTGCTCGTCAGTATGTAGAGAGTAGAGGTGACAGACCTTCCCACAAGGTGCCCGGGTGTGGGACAACTGTGTGTGCTGTGGAGGCTTTCAGGTGGCATGGGGCTGTCAGTGCTGCTGTTACAGTCAGTGTGATCATATTATTCTTACAGTGATATTATTTTTTGTTGTTTAGGCTTTGAATTCCTTCTAGTATGAAACCTAAAGCTCTGATGAGCCCTGTCCAGCTATGAAATCCTGATTAGGTTTTGGAGCCAGATCTGGGTTCAGGTTCATTCACTTCAGCTGGGCAACTTTCTTTGCCTCTCTGAGCCTCAATTTTATTATCTGTAAGATGGAAATACTTAAGCTGAATTCACAGGGACTTTGTTAGGATCAAAACTGGTGCTATATATAAGACACAGGATGTATATTACATGGTAACAGTAAGCAGTGACTCTTACTGCTTCTTAGGATTTACCTGTCTTCCCTAGAATAATGCCATAGGCATAGTGGGTGTTCTGTGTCGTTGAGTTGAAATGGCTTTGTTATTCTTGTACCAAGGTTAACTCAGAGAGGACATCTGCCTACTAAATATTCATGTTTCTTCCTAGGGTCACTAGGTGTAGCTAACATTGCTTGATTATCCTCTGTGCATAGAAGTCAGTAATTAGAGCTTTGGGGGAGGGCAGGACAAAGCAGAATGGCCCCATTGTTTATGAGTTGCTTATTCTGTTCCAGTCTTTCTCCAGTGCCCCCACCAAGCCTGCCTGCTGGGCAGTGCTGCCTCCTTTTTCTACCAAGGGATACTGAGCATCAGAAAGGTTGAGTAACTAACCCAGGATCACATAGTTAAGTGACCCGTCCTCTGATATCTCTGATATCTTAGTGCCTTCTTGGAGAAAGGAGGAGTGATTTCCCCACATAATTAAAGCATCAAGGCAGGTAATCATTAACAGGCAGGGAATGCATGCTCTCAAATGAGAATACCAGGTATGAGCACAATCTTGCAACACAGGTAGGGGGACAGGGCAGGTAAGTGAAGTTACAGTACAAGGGGGCAAGTGCCAGCAGGAGGAACAGAATTGTTTCTCTTTGCTTCTGGTACGTGGTGCCTTCCTTCTGCCCTTCTGAAGTGCTGGCATCGAGGCCATGCCTTAACCGCTAGTGTAGTATGTGTATACCCAGCAGCAGCGAGAGCTGAACGTGGAAGGGCAGAAGGTCCACGTGATCCTGGCCAAGAGCATCTCTGTGCCGAAGTTTCCTGAGAGGTCTGACGTGGTCCGGGTGAAACAGTACAAGCAGAAGCTGGTGATCGAGAGCGACGGCAAGGCGGGGAGCGATGGTAAAGCTCGTGCTGGTGCACCAGCCAGGGCCACCTGCGTGAGGCCACGCCGAGTGGGGGGCACAGAGAATGCACCATGCTTATTCCCTGAGGTCTGAGAATGGCTGAGGGTGCAGAACAAACAAGGGATCAGCACCTGGGGAGAGACTCAATTCAGCCCCAGAATCGAGGGCTAGAGGGCAAGGTGGATGTTTAGATCTGAGTCGATCCATTCTTTGTTGACTCTTGCATTTTCCAGATGAACTCAGAATACCCAAGTGAACCAAAAGGCATAGAAATCCACCTCAAGCTGGTCCTGGGAGTACATACGGTGGGCCTAGGGGTGGGCAAGGAGGCTGGCAGGACTGGCTCTGAGAAGGCAGCTCCTCCTCAGCAAAAACCCAGAGACTCAGGACCTGCCTGCCTCGAGTCCCAGCCTCCAGGAGAAAAGCTGCGGGCAGAGCCGGGCATGTGGCCACTTGCTGCACTGAAATGATGTGGCCTCGTGTCTGAGGCAAAATCTGAACCACAGTTTGGACGCTTGGTAGATCTGTCACCTTAGATGCATCACCTGACTTTCTGCGACTCCATTTTACCATTTACAAATGGGTTTAATTTCATGAACTCCTTAAGATTAAGATAATTAATGAGAGAAATACTTAAATGAGAGACTATAAGCAAGTGTCTAACACTTGCTAGGCATTTAATAAATAGCAGCTATGTTTTCAAAAATATTTACATGTAAATATCCTGTAAGATGAGGCAGATGAGAGAGGTCCACCTGAATTACATGTTACCTCCCTTCTTATACTTCCTGGGGTTGCATATAAAGGTGGGAGGTTTGCAGGGCTTGTTGCTGTGTCTTTCTGACATTTTTCCTCCTTTTGAATTGTCTTTTCTTTCCCCTTCTAGTGTTCCTGTATTACTTTGATAACCCAGGTGGCAGCATTCCGTCTTGGCTCATTAACTGGGTCGCCCAGGTGAGATCCCGGGAGGCAGGAAGGGGAAGTGTGTTTGACAGATGTTGACTTAGCCCATAGGGCTGTCAGATGGAAGAGACGCGCTGTCTCAGGCCTAATGAGGCTCTTTTATGAAGCAGCTTGGTTGAGTGACTACAGTTAGCCCTGGGGTTGCCAATACCCAGGACAGAGGCTGGGTCAAAAGACAGAATCATTAGCTGGAATGCCAGCCCCTCCCTGCTGATGCCCCAGACCCCGCCAGGATCACTCTCTGGAACCTGCAGATAATAGCCTGCTCCTGTAGGAGCGATGGTGACTTTGGACCCTGTCTCTGTGTGTAGAGTAGTAAGAAAGGCCATTCTGGCTCTGGAGACAACCAGACATGTCCAAGGCTGGGGGAAGCCTCCAGTTTTGTTGCTGTTGTTTTGTTTTGTTTTTCTGTGAGGAGAGTGGGGAGCTGCCGTGGAGCTGGGATCATTACAGGCTGCCTAGGAGCGTGGTATCATGGAGACCATTCAGCTTGTTTTGTGTAAGGCCTACTTCCTGGCTGGAGGGCTCAACAGATTCCCTGGGCAAGTGAAAAAGCACATGTGATTTTTGAGTCCTGGCCCTGCTTCTGACTGTCTGCATAATACAGGGAAGCCATCAATTTCTTCCTTTTTAAGAAAGGAGATGGATATTACCTACCCCGTAAAGTAGGAATAAATAAGGTAATATTTGAGGAATGTCTTACACAATGTTCAACACTAACTCTATAAGATATCCTTGCCCCCAAATCCTTACCATTTTCTCATTCTGTAAAGCAAGTCCTTCTCTTAGTTCTTTGGAAGAATCCCACAACCCAACCCAATCCTATTTCCTGTGTTTTCTTTTTTCTTTTCAAAAAATGATGTCTCAGAAGTATCTTAGCCTTTTATTAGCAAAAGCCAAAAGAGGTGACAGTATCTTGCAACAGTGGCCCTTGTTGTCTCGTCTCACCTATGCCCTGGGTCTTACCTTTTGTTACCATCTGTGGCAACACTGATGAAATCAGGTCAAGGGCCCTATTCTTATATTTATTTTTCCCAAAGCCATCTTTGCAAAGGCATCCATATCCCAAGGAATCAGGAGTAATCGTTATGAGGACATGGAAGTGACTGTCTCCTTTGCTTTGCAGAATGGACTTCCTAACTACTTGAAAAACCTGGCAGAAGCCTGTGAGAACTACCACAAGAGAACCTAAGGCCATGTCTCCAGAAGTGCCACAACCCACCAGTATTCACTGTCCCTTTCGCTTTTCTGTCTTCAGAGGCCTGCACGCTCTCCAGCATGTTGTTCCTAAGTTTGTTAGCCTGATGCCTGGCTTCCTTTCTCACTCTCCCCACCCTGGCACCGGCTGCCTTCTTTCACTATTGAATATGGATCAGATTGGGGAAACCTTTGCTTGTTTGTTTTTAAAAAGGGAAGTCCTCACCAGAGAACACAGTCAGTCATTCCATTGTGCCATTTTAGGGAGATGGGTGGGTGAATGAACGACAATAAAATGTAAGAATGACCAATCCCGGCAGGCTGGCTCCTTGCCAGAGGTGATTTCTTGCAACCCAGCTGCTGGATACCACACTCCCTCCAGAGTGGACCCCCAGCGCACCATGCCTGGAAGCTGCATGCTGATGCCCATTTGCCTTCTGCTTTGGTGACCTGATTTGTTTGGGATTCCAGGTGACAATCCAAGAAGTCCTTTCCCATTGCTACTTGTGGATGATCACAAGTTGACTTCAAACCATTGCAGGCCTAAGCACTTAATGTGATAACCACTTTTTTTCACCACTCAAGTCTGGGTTCTTCTCTTTCCCATGTGTTTCTGGGGAAAGTCTGTCCATACCTCACCACCTCTGTATTTCCTTGGAAACTGAGGCATCAAGGTAGCTTGGCAGTCAGCAAAGTCAAGATGCTTTGCACACAGCATTGTGACAAGTATCTTTGTATGCAGTAAGTTGAATTTCTCTTCTAGAGTGATTGCAAATGTTGAAGGGATAATAGTTCATAGCCAGGGAAATATTTATTGGTGGCTTGGTTGACTCTACACCTGTTTCTCAGGAATTCTACCTAAGTTGTCTACCTCTTCCACCACCAAAAGACTTCCTGTCTGCTACATTTTTCTTCTGAATTTTGGCAGGGCAAGATATTCTGTGGCCAAAGGCACAGCCTTGATGATCTCAGGGAAAAATTTTAACCACTGTGATTGATGGCACTGAACTTTAATTAGCAGGCATAGAAATTAGATATGCAAAGCCAGAAGCCGGGGATTTATTAAAATGTGATCCCTCAGACTGTATATTTTCTCTCTGAGAAGGACACTGTGTTGAATACTAAATAAATACAGAGTGATTATATGTGTCCTGCTTGCAGCTTTCTTCCTGCTTTGTACCTTTTGTGAGAACGAATCCTTTAGGTCACTTGTTTACAGATCACGTCTAACCGAATTCATGGACTTGAACATACAAATAATTTTAGGCTCACTTACATGCAAGGCCATGTGTAGACTGTCCTCACATAGGGGCTGATGCAGATACTCAAACTGACATTGGAATTCTGCTCTGTTCTTCCTCGAGTTATCTTTGTTTGTTGGGCTGTTTGGTGACAGGATTGCTGCTAGCAGCAAAAGGTAGGACTGCACCTTCCAGGTTCACATGGAGCCAAAATGAGACAGCATTTCTTTCCAGTAGGTCCCATGATTCCCTCTAACCCATGTGCCTATCCCTGCTCCAGTCATGTCATATGGATAGAATTATGCAAATAAGTGAATACCTCATGAATTTGTCATTAAACTATCACCATCGGTAGTGTAGCTGGAGTTTTTAGATAAATGAAATCTGAATGTCTCAAGGAGGAGATGTCAAGTTGAAATTTTATGGATAGAGTCATTAAAACATAAGCACTAAAATTATAGTCTTTGAGCAGAGAATCAGCATGAAGTGGTGTCATGCAAACCATATCTATAAACACTGATAATTTGCTAAGAACTCTGAATACTAAGAATACTGTGTTTCTAAGTAAGGTAGATAGAAAAAAAAAGTCACGAAGTTTGCTAACATTACGAGTCATGGCTTTTTGGTATTTATGCTTGCTGATTTGGAGAAGAAGACGGGTCCTATGCAGAATTGAAATCAGAGGTTCTGTGGGAAACTGAGAACCTTTGAGCCAACAGTAAATGCCAGCGCTGCAAAAAGTGTAGAACTGATGCCTTAGAGGTATACCTGGCTCTTCAGGGCATTCCTCTCCACTGGGGCTGGATGAAGCACTTGCCATTTGAGAGTTAGAAATAATGTCATTCCTCTAGCACTTTGTTTCACTTATTTTCCCCATGTCTGTCTCTCCAAATAGACAATAAGATTTTTGTGGATAGAAAGTCACTTTGCATTGATTATTAGCTCCAAGGATACTATATCGTAGATGCTGAGGTGGTAGCTAAATGAGTAACTAAATGGTTGAGGGCAGATTGACCAAATGACATATGCCCAGAAGGCTAAACCCATCCAGATATGAAGGTTTCATCTGATTATATTAAACAACAATTTAATATTATTGAATAATTTCATTCAAGCCAAATTATTTCCTCAAGTCATCATTTTGGGGGGTTCTAGATTCCAAAGGTTTGCATTGATCCTTGAAAGTATAAGGTCCTTTCTTTGATAAGGGGTGGCTTTGCTGGTGTAACTATGGGTTATGTTGTAATGCTATGGAGCTGGAGCAGTCTGGACCGAGTCCAGCTGGATTAGTCAGGATTTTAGGATTTTTAAGACAAAAGTAGCACTACTGTCAGAGTTAATTTTTTCCCACAGGCATATTATTCACACTGTATAACAATGCATCATTACTGACTCCCTTGGAACTGCAGAGTTCCAGCAGAGGGTCACTTCCCTTGAAAATGTTCCTATTTCACAGTGAGAGTCCTGGCCTGGTTCCATGGCTTAGATTCCTCATCCAGAATCCCCATCAATGATGCCTGCCCTTCAAACCTGCTTTCCAGCTGGATTTGGGAAAGACAAAGCAGGAAGAGCCCATTCGTTTTCCATGTTTCCGCCTCCCAGTCCGCTCAGAGAATTCTTTTTAAAAACTTTGAGACATAACAGATATTTCTCAAGTCTGGTGTCCTTCTGGCAAGGGAATGGGCATGGCAGTTCCTGGGATGAATCAGACAGGCTTGGTGTCTGCCTTCAAGGAGGTTATGGTATAGTGCAGAAGACAGTGAACAAGCTGGTGGAAAGGTGATGAGTTTTGAGAAAAGGCGAGTAAAAGGCACTTGAGGCTGGAACATGGGGTAACTAACCAAGTTTGAGGGGTCAGGGAAGAACTTGCTGGAGTTGGCTGGTTGAAGATTGGGGAAGAAAACTGTTCCATGTGAAAATAATCATTTGTGTAAAACCCCTCACAGAAAAGCCAGTCACATCTGAAAAGCAACTGAAGGCTAGTATGGCTGGAGCACTGAAGTGAAGGAGAGGCATCTCGTATGTGGCTGAAGAAGTAATCAGTCAGGCTATGGGTGATTCTGAGAGCCATGGCAAGGATTTTGGACTTTATACCCATAACACCATAAGCTTTGAAAGATCTTAGACTGAGGAGTGACCTGATAAAGATTTATACATTCTTAAAGTTGCTCATTTTTCCTCATGGTTCACCATCTCTAAAAGTCCCTCCAACCCCGTCATGGGGATACTATCCAAGGTGCTTTACACCTTGCCACTGTCACTTGAAGTCTGTCTTCACCATTAGGCAGCATGCAGAGGAGCCCAAACCCAAAGCAAGTTGCCAAAGTGGAGAATTACCCTCTGAAGTTGAACCAGAAAAAAGAAGGGCAGAGAATATCCTTGCACATCTTTGCTGTCTCTCCTGGCCCATGCTGATGTACATCATACCTGACAATGTGACCACATTATGCAGCCATCAGAACAAAGCCATTTAAAGAGCCAGAAGTGAGAGAAGAAGGAAAGGCATAATATAGGTAAGCAGGTCCACTTTCTCCAAAGTTCCTTTTCCTATGCTCCTCTGGAAGAATATATTTTTGCTTGAAAATTCAGATGTGCAATGTTTGTTGAGGTCCTCAGAGTTTAGAACCAACAAGATGGGAGGGCTTCAGAAAAATAGTTTCGATTGCTAGTCTATTTATTATTTTGGGGTGACTTCCTTGAATACATGTAATATGTGCTCCATTTCTTAAGATACAATAGTGGAACAACAACTAAGCAGCATGCTACGTGAGTGACTATTCAAGTTCTGTGCTTGTCATACCAGGTTCCATGCTAGGCAGTGGAGTTTGTAGAGATGGAATAGATTCTTCCATTAGGGAATTAGTCTACAGAGGACATGGAATAGGTGCAGTTTTTGATAATGAAAGAATGTGATCACCAGCATATGGAAGGTTTAGGAGTTTGTGGCTAATTGCTATTAAAAAACAGAAAACAGACCCAAAATGGAGTCACCTACTAAGCCCCAAGTCACCAAACCAAGACTTAATTACAGCTTGGCTTGTTCAGAAGCGGACTCTTAGACCAGTCAGTCAGGAATTGCCTGATCAACACCAGTTAAATAATCTGCCTGATAACCTCTGCCATCCCCTAAAGGAAAGCAACCTTGCAATAACCAGCCCACTTTTTCGTCCAGTGTAACTTTGTGATTGCTACTCCCTTCTACCTATAAAATTTCGTACAGTTCCGTAGAGCATCTTTCTATCTGCTAGATTGGATGCTGCTTGATTCAAATCGATTTTGCTCAAACAAACTCTTAAAATTTTTTGATATGCTTCAGTTAATCTTTTAACAGCTCTGGTGTGAGAAGAGGAAAGTGGAGAGCCCAGGCAGCGTCCAGGAGCAAGGGGCAGCCAAGGCGTCGGTTCTTGTTCAAGACTCTTGAGTTCGCTCCTTGCCGCCGCTTCTAGAAGTCCTGGGTAAATCTGTCTGAGGGCCTAGCTCGGCAGCATTTGCTTTACTAGCTTTCAGACTTAATTCGAGTATTTCTTTCTCTGCCCTGACTTGGAAACCGGACCGGGTTCGGCGTCGGAATGGGTCCGGCTTGGAAACCGGAACGGGTATGGGGTCTGCCTGCGTGCAGTGTGAGGCCGCAGGCGAATAAAACTTTTGTTTTAAGGCTGAACAAACAGGTTAACCTTATATAAGGTAATCCTGAATTATCGCGGCCACAGTGGAGAATTTTTTACCTAGATAAGTTTATCCACGTAATGAGGTGCCCTAGGGGAACAGGGGTCTAAGCCAAAGATTCACCATTAAAGGTAGAGGGAAAATTATTTTTCCTCCTCTAAAGTTTCTGGTGACCAGGATGAGACCCGCTGGGACACCCCACTCCAGAGCCTGCAGACCGAACCCTGGGAAAACTGACAGAAGCCGGCAAGGGGTAAGAATTTTTACTAAGTCAGCGCTCTCTCTCTCTTTCTCTCTCTCTCTCTCTCTCTCTCTCTCTCTCTCTCTCTCTCTCTGTATTTGGTGGCTGGTTGAGAAAGGTAGGTAAAATTTTACTTTGTCTTTTTCTTAAATTTAGGTTGGCAGGCAAAAAACCATTTGTAGGAATTAGGTCTTTGAACTGTGACTCACAAATTTGCTTTCTGGTACCCATTGGCTTTTGAGCCTTTCTTTCCCAGGGACAGTCATTGCCGTCTTGTTTGTCTTGGTTTTGCATAAAGAACGTGGCTTGGCAACAGGCAAGTAGGGGGCCCCAAAATTATGGCTGGACAGAAATGGAGGTTGAGCTCCATTTGTAGATAGGGTCCTACCTACTTTTGCTAGCTCTCTGAGGAATTGCCTTTCTTTTGGTTCATCTTTGGGAGTGGCTCTGGATCTTGGGAGACAGTTATCTTTTGTTGTTCAGTATCGCCAGGAGTCTCTGCTGTTTGTCCAGGCTGACAGGAATTAGTTTTCCTAAATTGAACTGAAACTACATACCCAGAGGGAAAGAAAAACGTTCTGAAGTCTTTGTGGAAGGATTTACTAAAACATCTTTGTTTTGACACACAGATCTAAATCTAGACCTAGGAACTCCTGAGTTCCATGTTAGTTGATGATCTTCTCCCTGATATAAAAAAGAAAATTGAAGGTAGTGTAATTGGATGGGTGGGGCAGTCTATTGATATTCAGGTTGCAACCCAATTCTTTGAGGAATTAAAAACAAATCCTCATGTCTTACCAATCGAGTCTTCATAAGAACAGAAATGTGGCTGTAGAGACAAATCAAAGCTCCCTTTCAATCAGTCCCCAAACGTCCCCTATTCATTCCAGAAGGCTTGCAGATATAATAAAAGATAAGGAGTTAGGGAAAAGTCTTTGGTAGAAGTTGCATTCTTTCTCTGTGCCTTTTGAGATGTTAAGTACTCTTCCGGGCCTTCTCCAGGGACCAAACTAATTCTTCTCAGAAGAAAAAAAAGGTGATTTGGAAAACTAGGCCTGTGAAAAATCTTAAAAGACACTTCCACAATTATTAGTAAAAAGCTATCTGAGCAGGTGAACTTATTCCATCTGCCAGGAAAACAACTGAATCCAACTATCCTTTAATAAACTAGTGACTTTTGCATTATCAAATCTGTCTCATAGCTAAAATTTTACAATGAAAGCTATAAGATCCCTGTTTGCACCTGTGTATGTCTATGTGTGTATGTTATAGATATGTGATTGTTTTTTGTACTTCTGGATAGTATTGCCAAAATTAATTTGGAAGGAGCTTTATTTAATTGGTTTAAAGACAAGCAAGCATTATATAAATCAGATATACTGTCAGGAAGTTAGAAACTTAACCCAAATATTTTCCAAGTTCATGTGATCCAGGATAATCTTTGGTAAATAAAAACTAGTTTAAGTTTGTTGGTTTAATTAAAACAGGCAGATCTTTAGAGTTACCAGCATTAAATATAAAACTTTTATTCTACCTTGATTTGCTAAAAGTCAGGTATACTCATGTTAACTCTATTACAGAATTTGTCAGTAAGAAGGATAACTTAAGATGGCTGTTTAATGTCATGTGAAGTTTTCTTGAGTAATCTAAACATAATCATTAGGAACAAATAACTATTAGGGTTTTTAAATTAAAATATAGTGGATATACACTAAATATTGATTTCACAAACATATGAAACAGTGATTTGACAAACATATACATTATTAAGTGAAGTTCACCACGATAAGTGTAGTTACTGTCTGTCAACATACAAAGATGTTACAACATTATTGACTATATTTCCTATGCTGTACTTTCATCCCTGTGACTAATTTATTTTATAATTGGACGTTTGCACCTCTTTAGCCTTTCACCTATTTTGGCCATCCCCCCCTAAGCCCCTCCCGTATGGCAACAACCAGTCTGAAGAACAAATAAATTAACTAGACGTAAAATAAAAGCTTATAAATGAACTTTTCCACAGATATAATATGTTTTCAGATATGTTTACTTAAAAATAATTTCCAAAATCTTTTTGGGACTTCTTAGCTTATATCATCATGGTAGCCAGTTCCTTACGTTAAATCTCAAGTTTGGACAGAAATCTGACAAAATTTGGGGAGGATTTCCTTCACAGGCAAAAGGAATAGCCTGAGGCGAAACACTGAGGCAGGAGTGTGGGAGGCAGATAGTATGAGCCATCGGGGGCAATAGCTAATACTATCTAACACTTACTGACCACTTACTAAATGCCAGGCACAGGCTAATCACTTCACACACATGAGCCCATTTCCTCCTCACCCTTGTTGTTGCATAAAGACTCCAAGAGAGCAGAGAACTTTTGTCTTGCTCCCAACTATCTTCTTAATACATAAAACACAAAAAATATTCAAACTGTCTGCAGAAAGAATGAATGAATCAATGGTGAGCACCAACCCTAAAGCTCCATGATCCCAGTGTGACTACCATGCCAGAAACAAAGGTATCAAAAACATGTATACGTAATCTTGTCCCACCTAATTCTCACCAAAGAGTGAACTTTAAGAACAAATGAATGTTTAGGTTTTTTTGAAAGCCAGAATTGTTTTGTCTTTCAGGATTTTTTTTTTTGCCTTATTTTATTACTTAAAAATTTTTTTTTAATGTTTTTTGTGCATCTCCATTCTGATTCAGCACCTTTGGAGGATTTATACCAACCATGTAAAAGTCCATACGCTAGAAAGATATTATTGGTTTATATTGGTTTAACTGGTTGGCAGGTGGTGGGGGAGAGGCAGGAGACAATGCAAGAGGAGAAGAGAAGACCTTTTCATTTGCAAGCCAGAATACGGAAAGTTAAGAAAACCTGTATTTCCCCAGGGACAGATACAATACGAAGGCTGGTGGGGGTGGGGGCAGCACACCAAATCCATTTTCTCCTATCTGTTTTACCTGCACCTCTCTAGTGGTTTGTAAACTGAGAAAAAAAGCAGTGGAAACCATGCTGGACGAAAACAGTACTTAGAGCTCAGTAGAGGACATACGGCAACTTTTGTTTTAATGTCAGACAACTTATGAGGGGCTGGATCTGTTTTCAAGAGGTCATGGATTCTGTTTACCAATGAATGTGGTGTTTCATTTTCCGAGGGAAAGCGAATAATATTCTTCATTAGGAGCCTGTATTTCAGGCCTGGTATTGAATAATTATTGGACTGCTGAAAGCTTCCAAGTAGGAGCTCACTCTCCACTACACTGCTTGGCTCATGTTTCCATTTCAGCTACTTTAAGCTCTTGTAAACAGCATTTATTTTCCATTACAAGCTAGAAAATGTGACTGTGCAGCAACAGGGCTGGGTCCCAGGAGAGGACCTGCCAGGGAGGCCGTTTCCTCACATCTCATTTTAGTTTGTAACTTGCTGGCGAAGTTGAGTAATTGCTGAAGCTCCATGTCTTCCCATCCTATTCTGTTCCACTAACTTACAAAAAAGCCAACCACCCGCTTGAGGACTAGAGGATCAACCAGATGTTTCCTGAGCAAAGACAGCATGCATTTCCCCTTGCACATCATCTTGTGAGAGGGGAGGGCTGGTAGGGCGCTCACCCCGTCTGACATCATTGGGCGAGGCAGCCTGGGGGAGAATTTCAAAGCCGAGCAGCTTGGCCAGGGATGAATTCGGCTGGCAGCCCTGTGCTGCAATTAACTGACCCAGATACCTAGGGAGAAGGACTCAGCAATTAAAGTGTGTTTATTCTCCAAGAGAAATTAGACCCACCACTCCCTGAATATCTGTGCGACTTTTCCCAGTGGCCCTGAATACAGAGTCAGATTCAAGTTCACCATATTGCTTCTCTTCCAACTCCTTGTTTTCCCTGACTTTTACCTAAGGTTGAAGTGGGACAAGCTTATTTGATTGCAGTGAATAATAATCAAATAATAATTAATAATAATAATAAATCAACAAATCCTTCTTTCCCGAACAACAAAGGGGAGCTCAAATCCTAAAACACCAGTGATTTCAAATTATCACCTTATAGATCACCAGCTTGTCAGATTCAGGGTGTTAAGAACCAGTAAAATAAAATAATTTTTTAATATAGAAAAAAACTGACATGGAATTGACAGCTTCCCCTTAGAAAAGTCCTTAAAAGTAAAACAAACAAATGAATAGAATATATTTACTATCATTATGATTTTATAAAAGAAAGGTTAGTTTAAATCTCTTCTCAAAACCCTCCAAGGAATTTGGAATTTTCTTCACGCTCATAACCAAATCCAAACTCCTGAGATCTAAAAAGTTCCATGTGAGCTTAGCTCTGACCTCTGCCTACTTTTCAAGCTCCATCTCCTCCTTCTCTTATTCCTCTCCAGCCTTCTGTCTGTCCTGCAAACATTCTTTGGTCTTTGCCTTTGCTGTTCCAGTATCTGGAAGGCTCTTCCCAGGTCTGTATACAGAGCACAGCCTATACAGGAGGCAGCTTTATGACCCAGCTTCCGATGATCCTTACCTCCTGGTATTCATGTGCTTGAGGAATCTCTTCCCCTGTGTATGAGCTGGACCTGGTGACTCACTTCTAAAGAACTGAATAGACTTGAACTAAGGAATGGCAACAGGGATGGGATGTTGCATAGAGATTAGGTCATAAAAGGCTGACCTCATTCTTGCTCACTTTCTCTCTGGCTTGTGCCCCTTACTTGCTCTGATGAAGAAAGGTGCCATGTGTGAGCGATCCTGTGGAGAGGCTGATGTGACAAAGAACTGAAGGTAGCCTCTTGGCCAACAGTCAATCCACTGTCCTGGGAGGAACTGAATCCTGCCAACAACCTTCCTGAGTGAGACTGAAAGCAGGTCCTTCCCTGTCAGGCTTTGCAATGCCTGCAGTCCCAGGGAACACCTTGACTGCAGTCTTGTGAGAGATGCTGAGCCAGACGCTGAAACCAGCTGAGCCATTCCCAGCTTCCAGACCCACTGAAACCATGAGATAATAAATGTTGTTTTGAGCCAATACATTCTGGGTTCATTCTGTGATAGGTGACTAATACACTGCCTCACTTTGTTTAGGTGTCTGCTCAGAGGCTTCCTCTCTAATGTAGTCTCTCACCTCCAAAACTAAGCAGAACAAACAAACATGATCACACATGATTCTTTATCCTGTTACCCATCTGTATAAATTATCACTACCTATGTTTATATTTTCTTTAGTTAGTTGTCTTCCCCATTTGAATGAAAAATTCAATGAATATATCTTAACGTGAGCACTTACTCATGTCTGAATACGATGAACATATATTTGCCCTGATTGATGCTTAAGTTTATTTGACAAATACTTATAATCTGCCAGGCTTAGTGACGATAGGTTTTTTATTCTTGTTCTCTGGTACCTGAGCCAGTTAATGTTAGTCTATTGGCTAATTTCTTTGTGTTTTTCTTCTAAGCTGTTCTGTTTTGATACCACATCTTTCTATACCTTTAATGAGTGTTTGATTAAGATGCCAATGCCATAGGGTGAGGTCAAGGCTGTAACTTGTATATGCTCTTCTGAAGTCCACTGGTGGAAGTACATAGTTATTTGAGAAGTTTTTACTTCACACTGTGCTGAAGTTTGACTTCCTGTTATTTTCATCTATTGGACTTTACTTCATTCTCAGAAATGATAAAGAACCTATCTATGCCTTTTCCACAAGCCCCATTCTGATTGCTCTAGAAGCTCTGTTCCCTTGGGTGTAGAGTTTGTTGAATGTATTGTTACAGACTTTTCTTGGCTGTTTGGTGTCTCTTCATTCTGTGCTCACCTTTGTAGTTGAGATTGCAAGTCCAGGTCTCTGCTTGCTTGAGAGGAGGCATGCGAGCTGTTGCTGCGGCTCACTCTCCCTTCAGTTTCCAATGGGCGTGGTGGGGCCCATGGTGCTGTCAGCCGTGCTTCCAGAGATGGTCTCCTGCAGCACTGGCAACTGGGACTGCCCTGTCTGTCTCAAGCTCCCTCTGACTGTTCTCATGTCAAGGCAGATTCCTTCATTTCTGGTGGGAGGGAGGGTGTGTGTGTGCCTGTGCATGGTAGATGGTAGTTCATCAGCCTAGATACTCCTACCCTCACCAGAGAGAGCAGAGGTAGACTATCTCTGGACACAGATCATCCTTGCTTCCTTCTTTGACACCTGCATTCTTCCGTGTGAATCCTCACCTCCTGCTTTTTCTGAAATTTGATATCATCCATTTTCTGTTTGTTTCTGGACCACGAAGTATAACAAGCCTTGTGTTCCAATCTTTAGGTTTCATTTCTTATGTATGTGTTTATGTGTATGTATTTTGCATATTAAAAAATATAAACTGTGACTATGTATTTTAGATACATAAATGTATACATAGGCAGTTTAGCTACCATCTTGAAACCATTATTTCTATTTCCTTTTCTGTCAGCCCTTCAGATATTTGAAGATTATCATATTCTCCCTCATTCTCTCCTTCTTAGTCTGAATATCCCAAGTTCCTTGTTTTCCCATGAAATAATTGGCATTCATCACTGCACAAGTTTAAGTTGTACAACACATATTATTGTGAAATGACCACTACAGCTGGTTTAGCCAACATCCATTATCTCATACAGACACAAGAAAAAGAAAAAAAAATTCTCATTGTGATGAGAACTCCAGGATCCAGTCTCCCATATATACCATATATATGATATAGTACAACTGTATATCATACAGCCGTGTTAGCTATAGTCACCACATTCTATCCCAGTTCTTTTAATTAAAGGATTCTAATCTGCAATAACTTTCTGACCCCTTATAACAAAAACTCCCTTCTCTATTTTTGCAGACACATTAGAATTTATTCAGTAGCACTATTATGATTCCTTGTGTTATAAGGATACTCAGAGTTCAGTGGACTATTACTTCTTATAATCTATATTTTACTCCTGTTAATGCTAAGTCTGGTTTATGTTTTTTAAATTATATGCTTATACTACTATCTCATAATAATAAATTTCCTTTCTACTCCACTTCCAAATATTAAATATATAAACTCTGCTAAGGAATAGCTTTCCCATCCTCTACTTATGAAATTGATCACTAACCCAAATGAAAGACTTCACATTAACTTCCCTTGAGTTTTACCAGGTTAGTTTTAACCCTTTTGTGGTGTGTCAGGATATGCAGAAAGACTAGCCTAAGTTCATTCTTGTCTTTACCAAACTGACAATCCTCTTATAAACTGATCCGTCGTGAACTATGGTTTCTTCCATCTATAGAACATTTTCTTCTGTATTATTAACTTACCAGAGATCATACTATATTAGGTTCTTCAGCTGAGCCCATTTTTACACACTAGGATTATGTCTCTCGTTCACTCAGTAAAGATTTATTGGGGCCAACTTTGTGCAAAGTCAAGCTGGTATTGGCTACACAGAGGTAAACAAACAAATGTGGCTCTTGACTGCATTGAACTTACGGTAGAGTATTTACATTTTTATAATTATTTATATACTTAGTATTATGCCTGTAATTGCTAGTGATTATATAGTCAGAATTTTGCTTAAAAAAAAAAGTAACAGTCTTGATAAAGCAAAAACAGCAGTGTAAATTGTAGAATCTCTGTGGTGGGTCATCAGTAGATTGGTGTTAACTCTTCAGTTCTTAAAACTTTTCTGTACATTTGAAAATTCTCATAAAATGTTGGGGGAAAATTTGCCCATCCTTTACAAGCTATGTTTCTTTTATAGCCCTCAGCCATGGAATTGTACCTATTCCTCTTTTAAAGTCTTTGAATTATTTTCCTTGCCTTCTATGTACTTCAAGATTTCATACCCTTTTTCTCTCAGGTTTCCTGCAAGAAATTATCACATAATAGAAAGAACAATTGCTTTGGAGATGGACTAGAACTTCAACTCTAGCACCTATTGGCTCTCTGTCCCCAACAAGTCACTTAATGTCTCTGAGTCTCCGTTTGTCTCATCCCTAAAATGGGGATAATCATACTCATGCCCCAAGTTGTGAAAACTGATTAAAATTATGTATGCAACCACTTAGCATGTTTAAAATGCATCCTGCCCCACTTCCACCACTCTCTCCACTTACCTGTCTTGCACATAACATTATTTCTTCCCTTACAAATCTGAATTAAGTGGTTAATACTAACTTAGGCTCTTTTTTTCCTTTACCCTTTGAAAAGTAAAATTCTTAGAAACTCAAATCCATAATGTATTACTAGATGCTATTGTTTAGCAAATACAGTTTCAGGAGATATGAATTCATCTGTCACTTTCAAGTCCCCTTTTTGTTCATGTATGGATTTGATGTTAAGGAAGTGCCGTTTATATTCTGACCATGTAGGGTGAAGTTGTTGCCACATAGGAAATGCTTTATTGCCGATTCCTGTCATGATTTAGTTCATTTATGCTATTATTTTTCTGTCCTGATCGCTCTGTCTTCAGTGTTAATTCCCCCTTCGAACCTGCAAAAGTGTTGGACAAGAATGCTGCATCGTCCAGTGAGTTTCCTGAATCCCTTCCTCCAGCTCTTACTCATGATGTTCCCAACTGTCATATCGTAGCTCAGAATATCTTAAATAGCTTACTACTAGTTAGTAAGCCCAAGAAAAGCACTCTTCCATCTTTCTATTCCCAGCGTACAGGACTGGGAACACCCAGTAGGCATCGGTAGAGCTAATTCATGGATGCTTGCATGGATGAGTGACTTGAGTCTGTTGTCCCTGGGTCTCGCTTTACGCTCCATGAAATAGGAGAGATATCCAGGGGACTTCAAAAGCCTATGAGGGCACCTGAGTGCTATGGCCTTTCGCCTTTGTATTATGTTACTCACATGCAGTACCTTTTTTATTTTGAGTGTTTGTCTTCATGCCAGAGCTTTCTGTATGGTCAGAAACTTTTTAATTTTTAAGCAGCTTGAATTTGGATGCTTATACATCTCCCTCTCTAGCTCTTTGTCCTTAACTGCGCCAAGGATATGGCTGAGTTGATGTATCTAGCCAGTCCCTGACATAGGCTCTGCTCCAAACAAATAAAAATCAATGCATCTCCCCATTTCCTTCACCCTTCCATTCCCTCCACCTCCCAGATTATGTAGTTCAGAATATTCCTTCTGTCCTGTGACCTAATTCTGAAGGAGGTTGAGCGGATTCATGTATGCTGGAGCCTGCTGGGTCTCTGGATAAGTATGAAGATGCTCCTGACTCTGAGTCTCAGACCTTTTTATCCTCTAGCAGCTGCTGAGTTAGAAGTGTCCAGAAGACATTTAGATTCTAACATTCTCTGATACTGGGAGCCCCAGCTGGCTGTTCTGGAGAGTCAGCGACACTCACAGACGGTAATGAGGCTTCAGTGATGAAGTCAGGGAGGTGCAAGACCTCATCTCATATTGCCCCTTTCTCCTCACCCTTTGTGTCCCAGCCATGCTGACCGTATTTACTATTTTCAGTGCTCTATACTCTCACATGTCCCTTTTTTCCTCTACTTGACACCCTCTTCAAATCCTCTCTCTTTCCCTTCCTTGCCTGCTAAAGCTTGCTTATTCTCATCCTCTGGTGTCAGTTGGAAATTAACTTCTTACAGATTTCCTGATTCTCCTTTTATAAAACTTACTACAGTGTTTGGCGATTGAGTATTTGTGTGACTTCTTCACTTAACTGTTAAGTTTCGTGTAGGAGAAGATGCCCTCTTTCTTCTTCATTGTTTATCGCCAGAGCTTAGCACAGAGCCTGATGCTTAATAGTTGCTCATCCTGTATCTCTTGAATGAATTAATGAGCATAGCAGTCTCCACTCTCATGGGAATTGAAACGTTATAGGATGCACAAAATAAGCACACAAATAACCCATATATTAATACCTTTCATTTTGCAGCAAGGATCCTGTGGAGATACCATCATTTCTTCCATTTTGCAGAAAGGAAAATTTAAGCTTAGAGGTTATATCATATCCCAAGATTACTGTATAGCTGGACAGTGGCAGAATTGGATTTGAACTCTAGCCTTCTGACTATTAAATAAAGTGCTTTCTCCAAACTAGTGCAACAGCATATGCAGGAAGCATTACAAAGTGGGTACACAATTTACTGCATTGCAGATGTGGGAGAATGCACTCCTAGATAAGATAATATTTGAATTTGGATCTGAAAGACAGGCTTTTAAAAAAAGTAATTATGTTTAGTTACCAAAACCAAACCAAACAGTAATCCTTATGTATTATAATAAATTCAACTAATAGAGACATATTTAATGTAAGATGTAAAAGTGCACCCCCTTGCTCTAATTACATTCCCAAGACACAACAGTCGTAAACCTTACCTGTGTATATATACATGACATGGGGTTTTATTTGTTTGAAAAGGAATCACACTATAAATGCTTTCTGCAGCCACCTTTTTTTTTTAACTTCAATACAACTTAGACAACCTTCCATCTGGTATATTTATATTTACCTATTGCATTTTTAGCTGCTGCATTTCATTGCTTTGGAGGAATGTTCTGTAATTTGTTTACTAATCTCTTACTGTGGGCAAGTAGGTAGCTTTCCATTTTCTCCTTTATAAATAATTCTGCAATAATTCTCCTTGTATATATGTCTCTGAGTCCTCGGTAAAGATTTTCTGTGTATCAATTCCTGAAAATAGGATTTCTTGTCACGGGTTATATGCAACTGAAGTTTTGAAAGAAATTGACAAAAATGCTCAGAAAGTGAAAAAGTTGGAACTGAAAGGCAAAAAGCATTCAAGGTGGGGAGAGTCACATAAATAAAGGTACTGAAAAGCTTAAGTCACATTCCTTTATTTTTCCCAAAATGTTTCACCATTTTGCCCCTTTGTGTGAACTCTAATGACAAATTCCAGCTCCTGCCGAGTGACCATAAGCTATTTGTCAGTATGTCTCTTTATCCTCCCTCCTGTCCCTTCAGTGATGAAGTCTCCAGAGGTTAAACACTCTCATCATTAATCTTACCACAGGAATCCCTGAAAACCAATGTTTGCTGCCCTTTGGTTCTTTATTTTAATGACTCCTCACCACACACAGACCCCTTATTGTGCTATTCACAACTTTGCAGATGAAACCAAAGACTTGATTCAACTATAGTCAAAGAAAACGAATTCTCCACAATTCCACACACATACATAAACTAGCCCTCCCCTTTCCACCAGCAAGTAAAACTTAAAACTGAACGAACATGACATGAGATGTTTCTAAAGAATTATCCCCTTGCCATCAGCTCTACTAAAGGCACAAATGTGCAGTTGCATTTAATGATGTTTATTTTGAAACATGTGATGTTTACCCTTGAAAGCCTATTATGCATCTCTCACCTTACAGTGAACAAAAGGCCATTGTAACTTCATGTAGTCTGACTACTTGCTTAAATTTAGGTCTGCACTTAAATGAGAAAAATACTTCAGTATCAGTCATCTTGGAATCCAAGGGACTTATTCATAGAGCATGTGGGGCTCTATTCATAAATGATTTATGTCTTTGCATAAAGGGGAGCGGGGCTGTGTGTGTTGCTCAGAGAACCATCGACTGCCTCTCCTGAGTAATTTATACAAGATCAATATTTATCAAAGTAAGCCAAGAATTGTGCCATAACTCTCCAATAGCCAAATACTTCATTTACAGTTCCTTCACCCATGGAAGGGAGCATGACAGATTGAAATGTTTGTGTAAAAGCTACTTAAAGTAGTTTTCACATGGTTCCTCCTGCTTTAGATACAGTGCGATGCTTTGGCAGAAATAATAGACTTTTGTCATGGATGTTGCTCAATGACTAACCCAGAGAAAGTATTTTAAAAGTGCATTTGTTGAATTAATGACTAAAAGGAAATAAGCAAAAGTTTCCAGAAGAAAGGAGGGTTTCCCCTGTATTTATTCTTTTAACATATATTAACTGAGCACCTGCTAGGCATTATGCATTGAATGAGGATACAGTTATTCCCTGGAATGCTCTCCCAGACATATGTGTAAACAATTAAAAGCATATTAATGAAAGTGCTGTATGCTCATTAAAGTTTAAAGAAAGGAAGGATCAACTAATTCTGCCCGGAGAAGTTTAGAAAGGGTCAGAGTAAGTAGGAGTTAAATAGGCAGGTACTGAATGGGGAAGGGAATTTTAGGGAGAAGTAACAGCATGAACATTGACCAGTATACTACTGCCTGAGAACTACTGTCTGAATGCCCAAGAACTTTCCCTGTATTGAAAATGAAATTTATATATATGTTTAGAAAAACAAAGTATATCAGAACATGTGGAAAATAGCTATGAGGGAGATATGACAGCAGTCTCTTGATTTCCAGAATTCTCCTTTGATGCTGGAGTTAGGCCATAATGGAGTCTACAAAAAGGAGCTGTGAATGATAGTCTAACCTTCAAGGCAATAAAATCATGCTGATAGGTTATGGTGATTTTTTATCATTAGCATCATTACCATGACTGCTATTTGGAAACCACCAAGTTTATAATAGCTGAGTTTGCAGAAAGCATTTATAAAACTAATACAACTCATAGATTTCTACTGAAAGAAACTAGTCATCAGCATTCTGGGATGTCTTAGCTTCTATCCTTCCTCACACGGGGCTTGACAAGACTGATAGACGTATCAGCACCATATGTACAATTTTGATTGAGATTGATTCTGTTCTCTGCCTTCCCATCTCTTCTGGGCTCAAAGAGAATCCTCAGGTCATTTTATTATTTTTCTCCCTATTAATAAGTTGAGGAGAAACCTGGCTTTTATAAGACAGTAAATCTCTGATGCAATGCACTGTCGGGGATTTGAATGACCTTGTTAGTTTCCACACAAAGCCAGTGATTAACTGAGCAGTAAGTATACAGCTGACCTTTATAAATGCAAACATTATGGACCTGGACAGATAGGTGAAATGTGTCTGCTTTTTCATTTCAGCATTTTTAGGAGTTAAGACCCTGGTTAAGAGTTAGAGTCAAGACAGTTGTGAAGTGCACAACAGTTACCTTGCATTTAATTCATTACATTTAAAAATTGTATTTTTCAACTCCTTCAGATTTAAAATAAATTCCAATACTTTAAAATTGCTTCTGATATTCTTTTTGGTACAAAGCATTTTCATATCCGTTATCTTATTATATCTTCCTAAAATGTTAAGAGTAAATAAAGTAGGTATCAGTCATAATAAATACAGTGTTGGTAAGAGTAGTGGTTCTAATAATAATGATGGCAACTGCAATTTATTGCTTCTTATGTTCTAGGTCTTATGATATCTTCTTTACATATATCACATTGTTTAACCATTCCAACAATCATAGGAGGTAAAGAATTAAAACCTAGACATTTGAAGTGATTTGTCCAAGGTCACATAGCCTGTAAATATTAAACATGTTTTGGACTCTGAATGTTTTGTCTTCTGGTCCAGACTCTTTCATATACGTATTGCCAAATCTGATGCATAAAGTGCCCTTCCTGCTCCTTAAGTGGCACACCTCACCTCTGTTAGCCTCACCTCTAAGATGCATTCCCTGCCACTTCTTTGTAACATGAGTTTAGTCATCCAAAAAAAGGAGGTAATGTTATGTGTTGCAAAGACCAAAGGGTTAACCTAAAAGGCCTAGGAAAGTCTGGTAAGTAGCAGGTACTCACTGGATTGTGCCTCATTTCTCTGCAGTGACCACTAGCCTTCTGTGCTCTACCCTAATTATGAGGAGTTCAACTGACAAAATGAGAAGCATGTTAGCCCGAGGCTCCAGAATGTGGAATGTCAGCACCTCATTCCGGATCACTCATGTTAGCCAGCAAGTTGTAAAGTTTTCTCTCTGTGCAAAGCTCTTACCAGCTTTGCACTGGACCTTAATCCTGCCACCACTAATGGGGAATAAAATGTCCTAAAGGAAGATATTTGAAGAGAAGGGGAAAATGAAGAACACTGGGAGGTCAGTCCTAAAATGAGCCAAAGCTTACACTTCCTCAAAGAAAACAAAAGAATGTACTTTTTGCCCCCCCCCCGGCACATTTAATGTATAGTTTCCAAGAGGTCAGCTAAAGCTAAAGGACTTAAACCAGTCTAATATCGGATAACTGCTCCGGCACATTTCCCTTCAATACCTGGTGAGACAGCGGCGTCCAAGAAACATCCAGGCCATGCAAAGACAGCAAGAGGCCAGCCATCCCCGAATGCTATGCCACTGGTCTCTTCCAGCCGTGGGTTAAAAAAGACTAAAATAGTACTCTACCTTCTTTTCTTCTGTCTCCAAGTAAGAAAATAGAATTCTGACATGAAGAAATAATAGAGTTTTCATCCTTTAGTCCTCAAAGCAGTGGTTGGCTTTTCATTTATTTCTCCTCCTCCCTTAAGTCTTTTTTTTCCTTAAAAAGAAAATGAAAAACAAACTCCTTATAAATTGAGATGAAGGAACTTCCGGGAAGATTGCAGTGTGAGCAGGGCAGCAGAAATCTCCTCCCAACACTATATTTATCTACAAAAACACAGAAACTACATCTATTCCTAAAAGAGAGACGAGAATACACAGGAAAGCGCACAGCGTGCAGCTACACCCGAGAGGACTCGGCACCCCAAGAGGCGGGTAAGATCCGGAGCCGCGACCCGGCGGGACCCGAGCCCTCCCCCACCCCAGCGCACCGGCGGGAGGAGAGGATTCAGAGCCGGGAGGGAGAGGAAGCACACCCCGCGAAGTAGCCAGCCCCGGGGATCTGCGCGGGGAGCGCTGACCCACATTGCGCAGTGCAGCGGAGATTGGAGAGACAGAGGGGCAGGATCTGAGCGGGGAACGCGCCAGGGGGCTTGCAGCCGGCTCCCGGGAAGGAAAAAAAAGCGTGCGCTTTCTTCAGCGGTCTTAAAGAGACAGGAGCCCAGCGGAGGAGCCGGATCGCCCCAGCACACTCAGCCCAGCAGGCTGGGAGTCCTGGGGAGTTTCAGACGCCTTAGCTGGCGACTGAGGAAGCGTAGCCATACTTAACACTTCTCACTGAGATCAACAGCCTCCTATTCGTTCCCACCCCTGCCAGAGCGATAAAGGGCCCTGCGGAGCGGCACAGTCACAGCTGTGGAATAGTGGGGCAATAGCGCCACCTAGAGCATTCCCACAGAATCTACGTCTGGTGGGCATTTTTTTTGTTTTTTTTTGTTTTGTTTTTTGTTTTGTTTTTGTTTTTTCTTTTCTTTCTTTTTTCTTTTTTTTTCTTTCTTTCTTTCTTCTTTTTTTTCTTTTTTTCTTCTCTTTTTTTCTTCTCTTTTTAAAGTCTTAAAGAGCCCAGCTGACATACGTGGCAACTATCAGTGACCAATTCTATAGCCATGAAAAGACAGAGGAATATGGTTCAGACCAAAATCAACCAGACAACCCCAGAGAGGGAGTCTGAAGGGATGGAAATGCACAGCCTCCCTGAAAAAGAATTCAGAATAAAAGTCATAACCATGCTGATGGACCTACAGAGAAATGTGCAAGAGCTGAGGGAGGAAGTGAGGGAACTGAGGAAAGACAATACAGAAATCAGACAAGCGATCGACGGGCTTAACAGCAGAATGGATGAGATGCGAGAGACTGTTAATGGAATAGAAAACAGAGAACAGGAGTACAGAGCAGCTGAGGCAGAGAGAGATAAAAGGATTTCTAGGAAAGAAAGAACATTAAGAGAACTGTGTGACCAATCCAAACGGAACAATATTCGCATTATAGGAGTACCAGAGGAAGAAGAGAGAGAAAAAGGGATAGAAAGTGTCTTTGAAGAAATAATTGCTGAAAACTTTCCCTCGCTGGGGAAGGAAGTAGTCTCGCAGTCCACCGAAGCTCATAGATCTCCCAACACAAGGGACCCAAGGAAGACAACACCAAGACACATAATAATTAAGATGGCAAAGATCAAAGATAAAGACAGGGTATTAAAGGCAGCTAGAGAGAGAAAAAAGATCACCTACAAAGGAAAACCCATCAGACTATCATCAGACTTCTCAACAGAAACCTTACAGGCCAGAAGAGAATGGCATGATATATTTAACGTTATGAAACAGAAGGGCCTCGAACCAAGAATATTGTATCCAGCACGATTACGGAGGGATTAAACAATTTCCAGATAAATGAAAGTTAAGAGAGAGTTTGCCTCTCATAAACCACCACTACAGGATATCTTAAATGGACTGCTCTAGATGGAAGCACACCTAAGGCTAAAAAGATGTCACCAGAGAAAATAAAATCATAGCAAAGAAAGCAGACCATCCAAATACTAACTAAAGGCAAAGAATAAAACACCTATTATAGAAAGAATGGAGGAGGAGGAATAAGAAGGGAGAGAAATAAAGAAACATCAGACTGTGTTTACAATAACTTAACAAGAAAGTTAAGTTAGATTGTTAGATAGTAAAGAAGCAACCTTGAACCCTTGGTAACCACGAATCTAAAGCCAGCAATGGCAATAAGTACATACCTATCAATAATCACCCTAAATGTAAATGGACTGAATGCACCATCAAAAGACACAGAGTAACAGAATGGATAAAAAAGCAAGACCCATCTATATGCTGCCTACAAGAAACTCACCTCAAATCCAAAGATATACACAGACTAAAAGTGAAGGGATGGAAAAAGATATTTCATGCAAACAACAAAGACAAAAAAGCCGGTGTTGCAGTACTTGTATCAGACAAAATAGACTTCAAAACGAAGAAAGTAGCAAGAGATAAAGAAGGACATTACATAATGATAAAGGGGTCAGTCCAACAGGAAGATATAACCATTATAAATATATATGCACCCAACACAGGAGCGCCAGCATATGTGAAACAAATACTAACAGAATTAAAGGAGGAAATAGACAGCAATGCATTCATTTTAGGAGACTTCAACACACCACTCACTCTAGAGGACAGATCAACCAGACAGAAAATAAGTAAAGACACAGAGGCACTGAACAACACACTAGAACAGATGGACCTAACAGACATCTACAGAACTCTACACCCAGAAGCAACAGGATACACATTCTTCTCAAGTGCACATGGAACATTTTCCAGAATAGACCACATACTAGGCCACAAAAAGAACCTCAGTAATTTCAAAAATATTGAAATCCTACCAACCAACTTCTCAGATCACCAAGGTATAAAACTAGAAATAAATTTTAGAAAGAAATCAAAAGGCTCACAAATACATGGAGACTTAACAACATTCTCCTAATTAATCAATGGGTTAACGACCAAATCAAAACAGAAATCAAAGAATACATGGAGACTAATGACAACAATAACACAAAGCCACAACTTCTGTGGGACACAGCAAAGGCAGTTCTAAGAGGAAAGTATATTGCAATCCAGGCCTATTTAAAGAAGGAAGAACATTCCCAAATGAATAGTCTAAAGACACAATTACTGAAATTGGAAAAAGAAGAACAAATGAGGCCCAAAGTCACCAGAAGGAGGGACCTAATAAAGATCTGAGAAGAAATAAATAAAATTGAGAAGAATAAAACAATAGAAAAAATCAATAAAACCAAGAGCTGGTTCTTTGAAAAAATAAACAAAATAGATAAACCCCTAGCCAGACTCATTAAGAGAAAAAGAGAATCTACACACATAAACACAATCAGAAATGAGAAAGGAAAAATCATGACGGACCTCACAGAAATACAAAGAATCATAAGATAATATTATGAGACTCTATATGCTAACAAGCTGGAAAACATAGAAGAAATGGACAACTTCTTAGAAAAATCCAACCTTCCAAGACTGACCAAGCAAGAAACAGAAAAACTAAACAGACCAATCACCAGTGACGAAATCGAATTGGTAATCAAAAAATTACCCAAGAACAAAACCCCCGGGCCTGATGGAT